>JAFIDM010127995.1:11273-27023 GCA_023159025.1 Thereuonema tuberculata
GTGTGTAATTTGCATTCCAATTCTTCCCAGGGGTATTCTATGGGATTCAGATCGGGGCTCTGTGAACGCCAGTCCAGTGGTTCGACACCCATCTGTTCAAACCAAGGCAGCCTTGCCTTCTCTCTGTGGACAGAACAGTTATCCTGTTGAAAAAGGAACGATCCTTCCCCAAACTGTTACCTTAGGGTGGGAAGTGCAGAATTGCCAAGAATGTTGACATATATATCTCAGCATTCATGTTTCCAGTCAAAGAAACTAAGGGACCCAGGCCAAACCACGAGAAACAGCCCCAAACCATGATGCCACCACCACCAAACTTGACAGTTGGCACAATACACTCGAATAGAAAGATGCATTTTCCTGGCAAACCCAGACAGCAGCACACTTTGCACCACTGCAACATCTGTTTAGCATTCACCTTGTGTATATTGGGTTGTGAGTGGCTGCACGACCATGTAAACCTGTATGTTTCAGCTCCCTAAGAACCATCCTAGGGCTAGCGACAACACCTAGAGCTATGTGGAACTCACAAGAGCATCCAACGTTATTTCCATGTTTGAAATCACTCAGCTCTGCTGATTCACTCTTTGTCTAACACTTATTTATGATCTCCCAATGCTGCAGTGACAACCTTTACCTCGTTCTATGATGTCATAGCAGACAATAACAGCCACATCCACTTCTCCAGAGGGGTGTATGGATACTTTTTTCCCTGAACTTAATTCCATTTTTTATTAGATAATTCTGATTCAAATACTACTGTTTCTGTTTTGCATATTTTCACATTTTCCTTTTGTTTTAGAGCATATTATGACATCTTCAATTTTCTTTTAGTGATAGAACATACTTGAACTCTTTTTTTTCTTTTTTTCTAAACTTTTGAAACATATTTTGACTTTTTTTCTTTTTAAATTTAGAGCATATTTTGATAAAATTAGACAATATCTTAAGAGCAAACATAAGTGTTTTATTAGTCTATAAAGAAATATTTAAAGTTTTCTGTTTCCTCTGTCAGAAAAGATGAGAGCTGTTTTTTAGTTCAAATTTTGAACATAAATTTTTTTATGTCATAAAATACACGCAAAAATATCTAAGGTTTTTAAATCATAAAAATCTGACCCAATTATTAATGACCAGGTTAGGATATTTTAAGAAATTAATCCTTTTTTAAACACAAGATCTTAAATCCAATTTATATGTTCTAGGTTCTTAGTTGTTATTTACTATTCAATGATGATGAATTATTTATATTTTTTTAAAGCATTGCAAGTTGCAGCAAAAGCTAATCAAAAAAACAATATCAAAAACCTCTTCCATTCAATGCCACTTCCTATCTATTATTGCTTTTCAAACTAACTTTACATGATACTAAACTATGATGATTGAATTTGTGAAGCTCTGCAAATGTAATCAGTTATCTACTGTAACATGAGTAATCTGTGACATACATTTCATTTGAATAGACTGATTCTTTTTTTTTAGTGTAGCAATATTTACAAAAAATTGTATATTGTAAAAGGAAACTGACAATGAATGGAAGTGTCACTGATAAACTACTTTTCAACATAATCTCCTCAGTGATTGAGGAATTTGCCATATTCCAGAATGACATTAGTCTTGCAGATGCATTAAAGTAATGTCCCTGCTTCTGTGGTCACTTTACTTCATTTTACTTGATATCTTCATTGCGCTGGTGGATGTTCTAACACTTTATAATAGGAAAGTGGGGATCATCTAATCAGTGATGTCTTGTGTTTCTCCTTCCTCCAATAACTTCTGAATGGATTGGGTTCAGGACTAGACACACTTTTCTATTTGAATTCTCTTCCAAATGAATTATTGCCACGAAATTATCACAACAAGGCAACAAATATTCCCATACACTGGAATCTAAGCAATCCATTCTAATCCTGTTTCTGTTAATATCTCATAAACAATGAATACTAAATCCTTTTAGCTAATCCACTGTGGGAGTCTGGATAGGAAGGAAATTAATCCCATTTAGAAGCAAATAACGTCATCGAAGAAAATGGAAAATCTTTACTGTTTTCAGTAGATATTTTAATTTAAAAATAAATAAAGGTTTTGTTGGTTTTCATGACTTTAAGACAAGTAGGCTTTGAATTCTTTTGAACTTTTGGTTATTTCTGTGCTTGAATTACTATTTCCTACCAGACATTGCAATGGAGAAAGATCACATCATTACTTTTGGAGATTGAAATCTTTTCTCCTGATATTCGTTTTGCATTTTTCTTTAGAATTCCCACACACTATTATTGCAGCTAATATTTGCTCTAGAAAGTTCGTTATTTAAACATCTGAGTTTCAAATTCAGATCTGAATTTAAATTCATCTGCCAGAACATTTTACAAAAAGAGAATAAAGAAATTAATAAATTTTTGGATGCGACTTATTGATATCTTTGAACTTAACAATGTAGAGGAACATGAAATGTAATTCTTTTTATTAAGGATTAATGTATCAAATTTAATATGTGAAACTTTCTTATCGAAGAAGGGTTGTATGGCAATTATTTTAAGAAAATATTCTAAACATTTAAATTCTTTGATGAGGTTCAAATTTCTGTACAGATCATGGAAGGAGTATTAAAATTATAAGCACAATATTAATTGATCTACTAAGATACTATGTGTAAGGTTTCATTGATTAAAAAGGTAATAATATCTCATTAAGGAGAATTTGGAAGTGAGGCTCATGACGTTTCCTAACCAATGGAACTAAAATGAGGGACGGAGGTTAGTCTGACACCTGCTCACTTTTAACTACCCCAAAATAAATCAAGTAGCCATTTACCAAAAGCCTCTGCCATTTTTGATATCAAGCATCCAGTGCTTTTATGGGAGTCCAGACTTGATTTGTGGTAGATTTAGAGAGGTTCTTGACAGACCAGTTGCTTACTTACTATGTCCCAGACATGTTGTATCTTGAATACATCAGGCGAATGGTATCGAAAAATCGGTATCTGCAGTATATGGAAGACATCTTGCCACATGTGGGTGACTATTGTCCTGCTCAAATTTAATGCCAGGAAACACTGAAAGAAAGAGTATCACCTCTGCCTCTTACAACATATCTGATGTATGGCTGGCTGTTGATTGTTTCGTGAATTGATATCAGGTGAGATCATAAATTGAGCCTAATGGCACCCCAAGCAATGACACTTTATATTGGGTTGGTATGACGCTGCAAGTTGCCATTCACCTGGATATCTTTCATCACTTATGTGACCATCATGGTACAGTGATTGAATTAGGAGTCATCTTAAAAAAAATCTTTTTGTAAATCAGGATGCCATTCTTTGTGTTTGAGATGTATAACACTCTGAGATAGTCTGTGGTTGAAGGTCAAAAGAATTCACAGTAATGGAATGCAAGTGACTAGTCCTCCAACAAACATCGAACTGTGCTGGAGGATGAGGGATGACTTGTGAAAGGGTTTCACTACTATGATAACATTGTGGTGTCATTGTATTATTATTATTGCTGCTGGATTCTGTTCTAATGTGGATATGTTGAAATCACTTTCAAGGCTGAATCTGGACTCGTCAGCAAACACATACTAAACACGTGACCAAAAAGAATTTTTAACATCCTTAACACACGTTAAATTTGTCTATTATGTGTATGTTTTCTTAAAATTAATCTCTTATATGCTAAGCGTGGAGCTAGCGGGGATTAATTGTTTACCCTTTTTATTATTAATTTATATTTTAATGTTTTTTTAACTTATAAAATTGTCATTGTTTTTGTTCGTTTATCCTTTGTTTATGTTTCTTTTGGTTCCACTGAGCCTTTGGTACTGGGCGAACCCAACCGATGAGAGATAGGAATCTCGAAACTGTTCCGTCTTGGGTTCCCGGTACAAAATTTCCAAAAACAGCTCAGTGAACCTTTAATGTGTGTACGTTTTTATGCCTTTTTTTTTTGTAATTATATCGTCCTTAACGCACGTTAAATTTGTCTATTAATTATAATTACTTTTGAGATTTTATTTTTTTATTTCAAATTTATTAATAATTGTATTCGAATCAATGGGATGATGGATTTACACCAAAATTCCATTCTCTCTCTTGCATCAATAAGTAAAGCTGAAATAAAAAGTTTTAAATAGTTACATCAAGAATACTAAGTATTTTTATAAAGTATTTGTAATTATTTGCAAAAATCAAGTACAAAAAAAACAGTATTTTGACATTTACCAAATTATAAAATATTGATTGTAAGCTTAATGATCGATTTCTTTTTGCATTTTTTAAGTCAACCAGGGATTAGCAGCTCGAAATATTTAATAATCCCAAACACTCCGGATTAAGAGACTCCTGTTATTTACGTTTTTCAACTTTAAAAGTTAAATCTTCTTCTATTGAAAACTGATAAATAGAAAAAAAAAATGAGATATTTTTCAATTCCTTAAAACATACATTCCATATTGCATAAACAAATAACGTTCACTGTATAACACAAACATAGAATGGTGGTATATCAGGTTTTCACACTACCGGAAGTGACGTTAGCAAGTAACAGATGAACAACTTTGAATTAGGCCTACGGAGCATGTTTCATGTTTGAACACATTGAGCGGAGTGGAGTTGTCATGTAACTTTTCCTGAGCAGGTTTCGTACTTTTTTGTTTTTCCAATTGCTGTATGAAGATCCGTTTGACATTATTATTGCAAAGCAGGTGAAATTATAGTGATTCCAAAATACGGAAAGAGTTACCGAAAGATTTCCAACAACAAAAAAAAAGCCCCTTTAAAGAAATCAGTGCATTGAAAGAGTTTTAATAGCTGCAAAAGAATTTCGTATAATAATAAACAGCATTGAGGTACAACTTATGGAAAAACAATAAGCTGATTTGAAAAGTGACATTAACAGACTATCGTGTATTAAAATTTTATGGGAAAATTGATGTCAAGATGAACGATACATCAATTCGTCATTTCCCAAATGAAGGACAAGATGAAAAAGAAGCATTTTTTTGTGAATTCTGTAACGAAAGATGCACATCGACAGACCAATTAGCTGATCATATGAGAACTCATACTGCAGAAAAACAATTCTCATGTGAAGTATGCAGTAAAAGTTTCACGAGAAAACATCATTTAAATGTTCACCTTAGATCCCATACAGGTGAAAAGCCGTTTAAATGTAAATTTTGTAGTCGAAGTTTTTCACAGTCCAGCAAATTAACTCTTCATATTAGATCACATACGGGCGAGAAGCCTTTCCAGTGTAGTTTCTGTGGAAAAGGATTTTCAGCATCACACGATTTAACTGTTCACATCAGATCGCATACAGGTGAAAAGCCATTTAAGTGTGGGTTTTGTGAGAAAAGCTTTTCGAGATCAAGCAATTTAGCTGTTCACATTAGATCACATACCGGTGAAAAACCATACCAATGTGAATATTGTGAAAAACGTTTTTCTATAATACAAGATTTAAATGTTCATATTAGAATACATACAGGAGAAAAACCATTCAAATGTGAAGTTTGTGAGAAATGTTTTTCGCAGTCAAGCAAATTAACCCTTCACATGAGATCTCACACCGGTGAAAAACCTTTTAAATGTGAATTTTGTGAAAGAAGCTTTTCTCGATCTCAAGATTTAAGAATACACATTAGAATTCATACAGGTGACAAGCCCTTTGTGTGTGAACATTGTGAAAAAACGTTTTCTAGGTCAAGCAATTTAGCTGTTCACGTTAGGACACATACAGGTGAAAGGCCGTTCAAATGCGAATTTTGTAGTAAAAGTTTTCCTCAGTCCAGCAAATTAACTGTCCACATGAGATGCCATACGGGTGAGAAGCCGTTTAATTGTGAAGTATGTGAGAAAAGCTTTGCAAACTCAGGAGATTTAAATCGTCATGTTAGGTTCCATACAGGCGAAAAGCCGTTTAAATGTGAATTTTGTCATAAAACATTTTCGAGATCAAACAGTTTAGCTGTTCATATTAGATCACATACAGGTGAGAAACCTTTTAAATGTGATTATTGTGAACAAAGTTTTTCATCGTCAAACAATTTAAGTAATCATGTTCGTTCACATGCAGGTGAGAAATGGCTGTTTGGATGGGCTGACCAATAGGCTATGGTTCTACTTCTACAACAAGAAATTGATTACAAGAGAAACAGGTTCACATTCAAACTTCATACCGAATTTATGCAAATGAGTTAAAGTCAAGGAATCCAGAACATTCTAGAAACAGTTCCAAGCAAGATTCCAGGGAAAGACAGGTCACTGAGGTGTTGAATTTTTTTATTTTTAAGTGCCATCTTTGTACACCAGAGATAACTTTTACTACCAAATGACAGTAAGTGTTAGTTTCACAGCAGTTATAGGAAAAATATGTGATGAGGGACTATGAAAATAGAAATATAATCCATAAAAAGAAGGCAGGTATTAAGCAGATCACATAGTTTTAAAAGCCAGGTTAATAACAATAATAATGCCAAGGTGATTAACCCTTAACTACTTGTGTCGTGTTTCTACTCGCGCTGTGTACATTATACACCAGTGTACATAGACAGTACTTATTCAGGAATAGGGTATGAAATTATGTACAAACCCGGCCAGTTCTGCTCTAGTTACTTTGGTCCTTGTAACGAATCGAACTTAGGATAGATGATGGATGCTGCTTGTATGATCACGAAAACAGAAAGGGGATGAAAAATAACTGCAAATGGCGTACGAAATATACCAGCACGAGTAGTTAAGGGTTAAATTAAGATTTTTGGATGACAATAACTAAAGACGAACCAAATGTAAAGTAACCAAAGCATTTGATGAATATCTTATTATGAAAACTGAAAAGTGTATTGGAAAGTTGTAAATCGTAAGAATAAAGAATTTTTGGTGTTTGGTTAAATTTTTGAAGAATAACTACTTTCAACATGCATTAACATTTAAGTAAAAATCCAAAACAACAATGTCCACCCCCTCCCAATCATTTTAAGTTTTAAGTACAGAAAAGTAATTTTCATCTTTGGTACATATGAAAGAATTACAAATTTTATTTCAGACTATAAGAAAACTGGTTAAGTTATCTTTGAATGTATATGTAAGCATTTTTCAAAGAAATAAGAATCAAATGCAGTTAAAAATATGATGCAATATTAAATAACTGGAATAAATTTAATACATTGCAGAGTATTAAAGCTTTGTTGAATGCATTTTTAATTTGATTGGTTTGTTAGGTTTAATGGCACAAAAGCATCAATTTTTAGTTTCTTTTCCTTTCAAATATATATAAAAAGCTCAAAGAGTTGTATTCCTGCTTTTTGATAAATTATGATACTATGAATGACAACTCAGAATTTAACAATAGGGAAAAACAGTATTAACACTTAATGATTGAGAAGGCTTAGTGTTCGTTAATGAACTAAATGAAAGAAGTGTGTGTAAAATGACAAGTTTCACTATGGAAATAATATCACAATAAAGAACATACAGGCACATGCATAAGGAATCACTGATTGAAAACTAGAAACAGATCAGCGATTCCTTATGTATGTGTGTGTATGTTTTTTATTGTGATGTTAATATTATTTCCACATGTTAAACTTGTATTCTTTTTACAATTTAATTCTTCATAAGCTAAGCAGTTGCTAGCGGGAATTTAAAGTTCTGCTCTTTTTTTATTCCTAATTTATATATTGCTGTTTTTTAACATGAAGAGCCATTATCTTGTTAACTTTTGTTTACTTTATATGTTTCTTGGGATCACTGAGCTGTTAGATACTGAGTGAATCCAGCTGATGATGGTTTGGAACCTGAAACAGCTGTTCTGGATTCCCGGTATCAAAAACACTAATAACAGATCAGTGATTCCTTATTTATTTGCGTGTATATTTGTTATTGTGATGTTCACATGCTTGTACTTGATATCACACAGAACCATAAATATAAAACAGAAGCTGAGAGGTAGACTATCCAATGGTTAAAAAAAAAAAAAAAAAAAATGAGCCTATTTCATCCTTTGTAGGATGGTATAAACATATAATATGATACAAAAATACTCTGTCATTTTTTTTCAAAGAAAAAAAGGAAACAATCCAATTTCACTGATGTTAACCACCACAATAGAATAACCCATCTTTTTTCTGAAACTTAATTCATAATCCAGCTCAAAGCTTATATTTCCATCGCCAGTTGGCTAAAAAATTGCCAGTACTGTTAACATTCCCTTCCCATAATCATCCACCTGTCTCTGTAATTGGATATGCTCTTCTATGAGGGATTTTCCCACTCGGGTTGAGATTGACTCAATATTTTACCTTGGTATCTTGAGCCTTTATCAGGAAGTGTCGAGTGTTATATAAAGTGCAAGATCTCCTCCTTTGTCAGTGTCTCAGAGTAGGAGACCACTTCTCTGAAACTTTGACAAAGGAACAACACTACACTTCATGTAACCACTCAATATCTCTCGACGAAGGATCAAGGTACTGAGCTGAAATATTGAGTCCGTTCTCACCCAGAGTGGACGAATCCCTCATAGAAGAGTGTCTCCAATTATCATGACCCTCTCCTCCTTCAAATCCAAGTTATAAAGAAGCTCAGTATTTAAAAACCTTTGATTATTCTACCTCTCGGTTTCTACGATTATATTTCTTGTCAAATAAGTTTTGATTTACAAACTCCTCCTTCATTTAATATTAATACTCATTCTATAGAAAATCAAATTTATTTAGAAACTTTTGGGTGTGATGCAACTCTTATATCTTCAAAAGTACTGAAATCAAATACTTCAAATATAATTAGTATCTCAAATGCTTTTGGAGCACTTGAATGAAGGAGAGCTTTTAAAAAGTATACTTGTTAACAGGGATGTGGAATCAGAGTTAAAATTACGACTACATAACATTTCAAGGGCTGTTGAGCTGGAGTGGGAGTTGTGAAATCAGTAGGTTTTTGGTGGAGTTGCATTTGGCTGTGTTTCTGGAATCAAAGCAAAAAATAAAAAACTTCTCTGACTCCATGGAGATATTGTTGTAGCATTAGTGACACACTTTGATACCTTCTCCCCAAATTCACAGAATCATACATATACAGGGTGATTCACGAAGATATGCAGAAACTTCGAGAGCTAATTCTACATGTAAAAGTAAAGAAAAAAGGTTATATAAACATAGGAAACGGAAAAGCTTCGGTAGCGAGTTACTAGCGAAAGATTTCGCCCATAATTTAGTACCTGGGTGAAATGAAGACCTGCTGTAAGTCTGGGAAGGTAAATTAAGGGATGAAATCAGTGGTTTCTTATGGTTGTTGACCTGAAAAATCGAATGAAACATGTCGCAGAACTGTATCTCTCATTGGTTTGAAGCGTATCCCATGTGGAACCCACAAAAAAGGGATCGAGAAACGTGTTTTCCGTGTGACGTACAATAAAGTTGTTAAAGTAGATTAGACACACAAAATTGTACAACAAAACTTGTAGAACATTTATTTCTGAACAAAACTGTGCAAATACAGTATACAGAAAGTGAATAGATGTTCGATGAAATGAACTGTTATGGAGAACAGTGCAAAGTAAATTGAACTGAAAAACATTACCTTACACCTAATCAATAAAATTACAGTAAATTCTCAAAAATGTTTCCATCAACCTCAATGCATTTTTTTTAATGATTGATCTTGTTGCTTTTCGTAGTTCAGCAAGGCTGTCCTTTAACTGCGTAAATGCTTCATTAATACGGGCAAGTAGCGCCTCACGGGAGTTTACTTTCACCGCGTAAACCTTTTCCTTCATCCATCCCCATATGCAAAAATCCATCGGCATATGGTCTGGTGACCTGGGTGGCCAGTATATAGGTCCTCTACGACCGATCCATTGTCGTTTATTGTCAGCCATATGTACTACATGTGTTGTTTTGTTCTGACGAAACGTTAATTTACTTGAAACGTTCATTTAGTATCTGTATTTCCACCGTTTTCTTCAGAATTAAATGTTCTACAACTTTTGTTGTAAACTTTTGTGTGTCTCACCTACTTTACCAATGTTATTGTACGTAAATGGACAAAACGTTGTTTCGCGATCCCTCTTTTGTAGGTTCCACGTGGGATACGCTTACAACCACAGGGAGATACAGTTCTGCGACATGTTTCATTCGATTATTCAGGTCAACAACCGTATGAAACCACTGATTTCGCCCCTTAATTTACTTTCGCAGACTTCCAGCAAGTCTTCATTTTACCCAGGGTACTACATTATGGCGAAATCTTACGCTAGCCGTAAGTCACTACCGAAGCATTTCCGGACCTATGTTTATATAACTTTTTTTCTTTACTTTTACATGTAGAATATCTTCGTGAATCACCCTGTATACAAAACAAAATTTATTCTCTAATTGAAACACAGTGAAACGGTCACACGTTGTGATACAAAAACCATCTCACACGTTGTGATAGTTTATATATATATATAAAGTCTTCCCCTTAAAAAAAATCACCATCAAACTGAATTGAATAATAGAATAAAATGAAAAACAACTTGACTCAAAATAAAATGAATATTTTGACTGACTATTTACAAACTAAAAATGTGGGTAAACTTAATAGGAAGTGAAATGATTTCTCTTACGTAAAAAAATAAAGAGAAAGAATCCATCCATAAAATTACTTCTATTTGAGGTATGTTTAGAATTATCTGGAAAAAAGAAGGAATAAATAAGTATCGATATAGGACCAAAGAAAACGAGCTGTATCTGAACTTTGTTTTCTTGCAAATTGGAAAAGAATTTCCTAAATGCTGGTAATATTTGGGCATTTTTAAATTGGGTCCCAATAGACCAATTTAAATGGTTCTTTTATTACATCACATTGAATATTGCAAGCTATTTCTTTGCGGATGGCTGAGAACAGAGGCAGATGGAGAGCCTTGGTTGTGGCATCGCGCGGTCCCCTGGGCCTGATCGCGTAAAGAAGAAGAAGAAGATTTCTTTGAAAGCTAGGTTAAAAAAGAACTAGAGCATTTTGAAGACCGTCCAGTCACTTCAGTTGTAATATAACTGTGCCTTTCTTGAAAACTTTAAAGGGAATGCATATTAGAAAATCTGAAGTTATATATTGGGTTTTATTAAATAAAGCGTATATGTAATCTTTAAAGTGTATGATGATGTTATTCCAAAGAATAATGGCTTGTCTCTATTAAAAAACAGAATAAAACTGAAATTTTTAAAAGTGAAACAAGTTTTTTTTTTTTTAATCCTTGGTGCTTCACATATGTTTTGAGTGTGGATGCTGTACACCAATCAATGGGTCTGCCTATCTTGAGGCAGTTCAAACCATAAACGAACTTTATTTTGCACTTAAATATTTGGAATTTGTTGCAGGTTTCTATATGTGTGATTGTTGTTTTATACTGAGGTGGGAATTGTAATAATAATTACTGCTTTCTTTTTTCTTTTTCGGCTTAACGAAAAAGGCAGCTCTAAGGGCTTAATTTTATTTAACATTACTTTAAATGACATTTTTTCTTATTCTTTCTATTAATAAAACATACCAAATACATATCATTTAATCCTTGTCATTTGAAATAAAGCTTTTTTATTACAGAAGATATTGGTAATAATAAGAAAAAAATATTAAAATACTTTTTAAGGGTAGTTATACAGGATGTATCAAAATTCTTTGTACAAATTTTAATAGGAGATAGAGATCACAAGACAAATCTTTTTCGTCTATGAATGTATGTCCTCTGACAGCAACCATCAGTGCTAGAGGGCACTACTTAGTGGCCTGCAATCAGCAATATGAAATACCAGGACAAAATTAAATGAATAGAAACAAGCAAGAACAACATATTTATTCAAAAAAGGTGCTCAAAGTTGCAGCTGGCAACAGCAATATGTACATGATGGCTTTGATTAAATAAATAGAGAGTACTTTAAAAATCTGGAATTGCCATTTTACATTTATAAACAAAAATAGAGGGATGAATGTTAATTTAGTAAATTTGTTCAAACAAAATATACAGAAATTCATGTACTGTATGCAGTTTCTTCTATTCTTTCATGCCCTATTGTTTATTAATTAAGTATTGTTTTCTATGCTGCTGTTTATTATTTTGAATTTTACAAAGATTTTTGCCTGAAAAAGATAAGCAATATTTAAGTTGATTGAAATATTATTTAAATAAAGGAGAGGAAATAGTTAAAGACGATTTTATGTTTCAATTACTGTTATATAGTAGGAGTAGTAGTCAAGATACAGTTTTAATTTTGCAGTCCCTAAATCAATAATTATTCCACTCGAAATTTTTTAAACTTTCATTATCAAATTGATAAAGTAGACACCTCAAATACAACGTTTCTCTTATAATAAAAACATCAATATTATAGTTACTGTCATTGATGAAATATTATCAATATTTTTATTGATATTTAAAATTAGTCAACGTTATTTACTTGAGTTACAGAATTTTTCAAATTTTCTTTTTGCACTTTTGTAAAATTTGTTTTTTGTGGCTTTCTCACTCTGAGCACTTCTAATAATCTTAAGTTGTTTATAGTTATGTTGCCGTACTAGGCTTAATCACGACTGCCATCAATGTAAGATTTTAATTGTCCACGTCATTCAACTGTCTGTGCTTCACTTACACAGGAGAGAACAATGAAAATACTGGCTTTGTAGAAGTAAATAGGATGAAGATGCTCCTATACTGTAAAGAATTCCTGAAAATTGAAAGTTGATCCATGAGTGCCGCGAAAAAATTTTATTAAATGCGAACCTCAAAAAAACCAATTTTAATCCAAGCCAACAACAGGGAAAATACAATAGGCCCTACAGTTGGAAGGTCGAAAATTACTGGCAGGTTTATTGTGCATCGTAATTCTATAGGCCTTCTCGGAATTTGTGGATATTATGTTTTTTGTACAATAAAAATAGTTTTTAATGGCGAAATATTTTTTTTCGTGTTTACACCTCATTTTTAGTCTTTTTTTTGGTTCTCTGCGAAGCCCTTGCCACCCAATCCCGTGGATAATTGGGGCTCTACTGTATATATATATATATATATATATATGAGTGGCATATACTGAATTTTAATTTCTACTTTTGCCACTTGTGCCACTGATGGTGTGAGGATAAATTGGCCTTATTTTCACAGAAACAGTAATTTGTTTTTTGTATTGGCATTTTCAAATTACACACACACAGACACACTAAATATATATATATATATATATATATATATATGTTCAAGGTTTTACACAAAGATTATACTTTTATAATATAAAATAAATCTGTTTCTAATATTTTGTGCAAACAGTTGCTTCGTATTTATTACAGTTGCACGTTAATACATTCATTATAATGATTATCCTTGTTTTCACCAAAGAAAGTTAGCTATCTAAGGAAATCCCCATAACTCTTAATGATATCTGGAAGTTCAGATGTCAGCAGTTATTTTAAGTGAAATTGATATAAAATTTCACTTAAAAATTTAAGTTATTATCATCATATTGTTTTTATGTTCATTCAAGAAGTGCGATACAACAGTTCAGTTTTTTAATATTAGATGTTGCCGAGATACCTGGAATGATTAATTCATAGTAATGAAATGCTCCTTTGGTAATCTTTCACTACAGCCTGTTATCTTTTCAGGGTTAGGATGGAAATTTTCAATATCAAGAAACATCATCAACTCTGTAAACTCTGCAAAATATGAAGCATTGCACCAAATTCAGGATTTAATTTCATCAGGATTTATTGGATGCCCTTACCTAAAGACTGTGGATTCAACTGAGGTCATTCCCATGCATTCTAAACCTTCCCTTTTTTTATTCTTCACTTTTTTCAAATACCGTGATTCTCAATGCCTCTTCTTAATTTAAATTTCAGTATTAGGTACAAGATTGTGGTTTAACTTGATGCAACGATCAGATCGCTGAGACATTTATTCTTTTTAAATAATGTAACTTTATCCTCAAAAAAATAATCATAAATCATTTTAATGTTAATCATTTGTTACTAATTTCTTTGAGTTCACAAGGTTAAGCTGAAGGAAAGTTTGCTATAAAGTTAATTTCGTAGCTGTTATTTTAATTTTTTTCTCTTTAATCTGAAAAAAAAAAAAGCAAATACAAAGAATGTATGTTTCAGAAATCATTAGGAATCTGGAGCAACTATTGTATCCTTGGTAAATCTCATCAACCAGATTTGCGTATTTGATGAACAATGCAGAAGGTATAATGCTTTAATGACATTCATCGCCTTCTATTTCTCTTTGTGTTCTTAAATTTGTAAGTTGGTTTCACAGCAATAAATTTGTGTGTTTTGAATTTTCTAAGTTAATTCTTATTAATGATTTCTATGTAAGAAAGAAGCTTGATTTAATAAATTTTTCTACCTTGGAATATTTGCCTGAAGAAGTTCAGCAATCCCCTGAATGAACTATTGTTATTTAAAGATGTTAGTTCTAGTAGTGAAGGCGTATTTGTTTATTAAATTAAAGTTCAAGTGTTTATATTTCCTTATTACCTATTACCATAGGTAACTGTTGAGTGAGAGATAATAAAGATGAAACATTTGTTTCGGAATCACATTCAAATCAAAAATACACTCAAAGGTTAAAGAATTGCCATGTTAAATAAAGGGTGTCCCAGGAGGAAACTACAATATTTTGGAATTTGATAGTATAGGTCATTTTAAGCAAAAACTTTCCTATGAACGAGTGTCCTATTCCAAATCGTTTCCGAGATAATTGAAATTTGGCGTTCAATTGTCACTGCTCCTGCTGGCTGTTGTTTTCCTTCTCTTCCATCACATGGCGTTAAGATCTCCAAACCTAACTCCCTTGGATTTATGTTTATGGGGTTGGATGAAGAGTGAAGTTTATAGATGTAAAGTGAATATATGAGACGAATTGCTCGTTCACATAATGGATGCTTTTGCGGGCATAAAGGAAATCCACGATTAACTCAGACAAGCAACACGTCATGCTGTTTTCACAAGAGTTGAGAAACGCATTGATGTTGGTGGTGGAATTTTTAAGACTTTATTATAAACAGTAAGAAATGTGTAACTTGGCCAATAAATATTAGAAACAGTACAAGGTTTCTTTTTTTAAATGTTTTCTTTTGGAGGGGAGCACAATCGGGTACAGGAGTCCTTTCCCTTATCACTTTTGTACTATCTAAAGCATTTCATCTGGTGACTGGGTCTGGCTGACGAATCCAAAAAAAGGACGAAACAGCTGTTCCAAACTCTCACCGATGAAACCTCAGATATTTTTCATTTCTGTGTCATTTCTTTATGCTTTTACAGTACATAGTATCTCTTTGTTGTCATTCGTTTTGAAACTGTACATTCGAATAGCTCTATCTCGGAAACCCTTACAAGTTGGACACTCGTTCATAGCAACTTTTTTGCTTTAAATGATCGATGCTA
Source organism: Thereuonema tuberculata (assembly GCA_023159025.1). NCBI lineage: Eukaryota > Metazoa > Arthropoda > Chilopoda > Scutigeromorpha > Scutigeridae > Thereuonema > Thereuonema tuberculata. The sequence goes on from JAFIDM010127995.1 coordinate 26,683, forward strand.
TCACCTCCAAAATATTGACCTTTCCTTCTGGGACACCCTGTATAATGTCATTTGCTGATGGATCCTTTTTTTTTTGAATGAGTAAAGTGTAGTGGACTCCTACACCCCAATATAAAAATAATTTTTATAATAAACGAAAAATTATTCCACTTCTAACATGCAGCAATTGTTTACTGCACAACAACTGCATTGTCCTGGAGGTTGATGAATCCGAGCTTATATACTCGCTGCAGTTAGTATTGGTTGGAATGGCTCTAACTTGAGCGTGATGTTGTTTGTGTATTCCATCTGCTAGCTTGAGTTCCGACTGCTGCTCTGTGTCGTTTTGCAGATAGCACTCG
>JAFIDM010128364.1:0-15754 GCA_023159025.1 Thereuonema tuberculata
TATATATATATATATATATATATATATATATATATATATATATATAATATAATATATATAAAAAGATCAATATAAAATTATTGATCCAATATGCCAATTATTTAAAGCACATGTGCCATCTTGCTAATTATGATTAATGGAGATTATTTAAACAAACAAAAAAACACACCAGAGATTAGATTAGATTATCTGGAATAATTGAGGACCGAGATATAAGTTAGGTTTATTCAACTTTAATAGAAATCAAATAATTTTTAACAATTTTCCAATAAGAAAAGAACAAAATGTAATATATTTAACCAAACAATAAATGAATGATTTAATGAACAAATAATCTTCCCCAAAGACATGCACAATAAAACACTAGATATACATTTGATAATTTTTTTGTGAAAATGAGAGAACTTTTGATCATTCGTTAGTTGCACAATTCAGTTATTGATGATTATAAAAATGTAATGAAATTTAAAAAAAATAAAAATATTTTAATTTACTCACGTTTTTGGTTTTTATACTTTGTATAATGTAAAAATTAGTAACATTTTTTTTTTGTATTTTACCAAGCAACTATTGTGACTTAACTTAATCAATTTGTAATTGAGGAACTGTTTGAATGTATAGATAAAATCTGAATCGAACTTAATAATCTGAAATATATAAAATAATGCCTACAACTTTCAGCAATTCCGCAAATTAGTTTCCTGATTAATCCACAGCAGACTGTGGATCAATCTTAGCGTTTTCAGGAAAATAACTTTGGAATCTGCAAAAAAAAAGATATTACATTATATGTTAAGAAAATGTCATGTTCAAAACAGATGGACCAAGCCACTCACTTGTTTAGTGTAGGTTCTCTCCACTTTTATCTTAATCATAAATTGTATCATCTAGTCTTAAAACATTTCATCTTTGCAAGAATGCTAATGATTGTTGTTTTTTGTTTGTTTTTTTTTTGCTTTCAGTTTTAAGCCAAGCTCTCGAGATGATTATGTTTTCACCTTCTACAGCAAAAGGGGAGCTTACAAAATAGTGAAATAACCAATAACTGAACAATCCTTAGAACATGGTTCCACTTTGTGAATAGAACAGAAAACAATTCAGAAATAAATCCCAAATCTCAAAGGTTAACAAAAGAGAAGCAATTACACTAGAATAAGAGGTGATAAACCTTTGCCAATATAACTTTCAACCCTAGAATCATAGACAATCAGAATAAAGCAGTGATATTCAAACTCTTTTTTTGCTTTCAGACTTTACTCTCCTTTGATATTATTTTTGTGAAATAAGATATTTAGTAGTGTGCTGAAATAGAGATTGCTTCTATTGATAATTCAATTTGTTTTAAAGAACATTATATTAACTACAAAAAACAAACAAACAGAAGGTTCCCACAGTTTGAGAACCACTGCAATGAAGTAATACAGCAAACTCCATTCATTGGAAGTTTGTCATATAAATTATTTTTAGATCATTACATTATCAATGAAAGAAAGATTGTTCATTTAAATCTGCTCTTAAACCTAACAACTAACTGTCTTTGCATTTACTTACTATTAGATCCTAATCCAAATAACTCAATCAATTTATTTTTTTATTTACTTCTAATAACTGAAAATACTGGTTTGTTTTTTTTTTGGTGTGTGTGCAGTTGAGAGACATACTTTCCCTTTGTCAGTAAGTATAATATTTAGATATTGTAATGTGTATATATTATTTTTAATAACTGATGGCACATGTTTCTTACATCTGATAATACAGATAGATCTTTTCAGAATTAAATATAGTGTTTTGTTCAATTACTAAGCTGTTTTATTATCTTAACAATCTTGTCCATAAAAAAAAAAAAACTATTAATAACTGATACAAGGAACCATGACATGAAAGTAATTTCACAATAATTTCACCTTTACTAGTAAATTCTTATTTTTATATCCAGAAATTACAAAATGAAAGAAAATGCTATGAAATCATATTTCATTGTATAAAAAAAAACCAACTAATATTTTAAGGAGAAATGTTGATGTGAAGGCAGAATTCGAATAAAAATACAATTTCCATATTCATAAAGTACAATTCTAGGCCCTCAGATTCAGAAGGTAATTTTTACTCAATGTAAAAGCAAGCTACAAATATCTAAAGAAATGAGATGCCTCAATTTCTATAGAACAAAGAAAAACATTCATCCACAAGACGTGAAGAATCATCTAACAATCCACAGCAAAAAAATAATTTGTTTAAAATTCAATCATTTAATTATAATTAAAATGAATATGAATATTTCCGGAAATATTTTTGCAACTAAACCAGAAGTACAGTTTCAACACAAATAATATCAAATGTTCGTATTACATCTTTTTAACATGAAAAAAAGATGATGGTATGGATGTGAAAAATGGCAGACTGTTCTAATTGACGATGACTTAGAAATTAAAAACTAAAGGCATGACCACAGTAGCTATACACTAGGTTGCCAGTTTATTAGGTATCCCATTTACATGAAGAGGGGTTATATACTTAATAAAAACTGACAAATCAGCATATAAATATATGATTTCAAAGAATTTCAAAGAATTACTGTCCTTAGATTCAACTGAATACCTTTTATTATTACAAATAGAATGATAAATTAAGCAATTAATATTTCCCATACAATTTTCCTATCTGTATACAATATATATATAATTTTTCCCCTTTATTTAAATTTCATCAATTTACTATGATAAAGTTGGCTGCCATAAAAAGAGCAATGCAATGATTTATGAACTGAATGAAAATTATGTGAAATGCGACCATAATTCCTATTTCTTCCTGTATTTATAGAGATGTCCGATTTCCTAATATGCATCCCACTTCCCCATAAAAAAAAAAAGAAAAAGAAAATACAACAATAGGGGGATCGAGGCAGTGTTATTTTCTATTAAAATTAATAACATAACCTGCTATTATAATTTATAGCCTTGTAAATTCAGGCATCGGTCATATGACAGTTTATAACTAAGAAGAAATAACCAAGTTATTCTTAAATATTCTCCTACAAACAACCAACTGTTAAAAAATATAAGAAAAAAATTAAACTATTTTTTATTTGATTATTATTTTTGATTAAAAATTAAAAAAAAAAATACTAATCCTGAGTACAAAAATGTTTGCAATTTTCTTTTATTTGATTGAAAAGAAATTTCTTTATATGAAGTCTTGATCTTCATAAAGCTCTCAAAAGTAAAATGAATATCAAAATATTGCACATAATGTAAAGAAAAACCCGCAAAATTACCTAACCATTTCATTCATGAAGTTTATTTTGACTGTTATTTTTATTATTTCTTTCAAAACAAAAAAATCCAGGATTATTAAAAAAAAAAAAAAAAAAAAAAATTAATTTTGCCATCAGCCAGTTTTAGTCATCTACATTTTTCATTCAAGTAAACCAGCGATAACTCAATGTGACGATTCAATACAAAACTTAGTATTAACATATTTTTTTTTTTTTTCGGCACTGAGGTTCCTTCAAAAAATATGATCATAAAACACTAAATTATAGAAATTAATTTGATAACAAAGTTAATACATAACTGTTGAAAACAACAATAAGAATAATAAAATGGTTTGTTTTGGTTTTGTTTTTCCCTAAAAATCCTATGATTCTATAAGGAAATCTTAAGTTACAGGTTTTTCAGTACACACTTTAAAATTATTATTTGTTTCAAATAATGTGGATAAACATGTAAAAGTCAGAGTATTAATAGTGATTATAAAGATCATTCCGTAGTTGATATTACAAAGAAAGTCAAATAATAATTGCTTCAGAATTAATATTCTGATTAAAAACATCTAGATTATCATGAAAAACATTAGTGATTTGTAAATCAGATAAGTAAATATAGCAAAACAAAATCCATTAAAATTTAAACTTCTTAACCGAAATCAAACTTGACTTGTTTATTTGGGCCTACCTTCAGTTGAAACAATTAAAATTTTGCAAGTCTGATCAAAAGTAGTTCTCAAAGTTGTTATATACGAGCTGTGAAAAGTGAGATTTTTTTACAAAACAAAAACAAACAAAAAATTAAAAATAGGTTTACCCTAACTTGATTAATATGTGATTCCCAAAGTGAGGCAATTCTGAACTTCTGTAAATTATCTGCACTTAACCTATTCACTCTATGCTATTGAATTTAGTTTTAAGCAACATTTTGGGAGAAGACTTCAAGACTTTTTGTTATTTCGATTGAATTAAAAATATCTAAATTATCGAAAGTCTGAGCAAACATGTTTAGTTTTTAAAAACTTTTGATAGACGTTTTAATGTTTAGTTTTTATCTGTAATTGTTCACTGGAATCAATTTACACAACTTTTAATGGATTTTGTTACGCACTATATTTCATATCTTTCATCTAGATTACAGTTTCAACTCTGCTTTTATTAAACTGAATAATTAGTCAACAATTCCTCATCACATTTAAATTTGCTTTAAAACTTTTTGAATTGGTTTGGGAGAGAGAAGAAATGTGATCCACAAAATATTCTTTTAGTAGGTGAACCTCATTATAATCTTCATTATAATTCAATGAATTTTACAGGGTCAGGTAAATAAATTATCTTGAATGAGAGTGCAATAAAAAAATCTTTCAATAATCTATCTTTCACATGGATTGAAAAAAATGAAGGTTAAGTAAATTCTTAGAAAATTTACAAATTTGATAAATATCTGATGAAATAATTATCTTCATTGGACAACTGAAATACTAACAATCAATTACCATGATCTATATAAAGATGTCCCCATTTTATTAATTTGTGACATAGCTTCTGATAATTTTTTATTTACATACGGGTGTGTGTAGTTTGTAATATCTAATATTGTAAAAATGAAATTCAGAAAACTTACAGAAAAATAAAATATAGAAAAGTTATAGCAGAATACGAAATAAAGCTATAAAAATTAATCATTTTTAAATTACGGTCAAAAAGTGAGCGAAAACAATGCAAATGAATAGCCTATCATGAATTGAAGTTCTGCTAAGGCCATTCTAAAAATGTCAGCAAAAACTCAACTAAGAAAGTAAGCTTAGTAGAAGAGGATCAAAGGCCCTCATCAACTGCAACAAGATTTGCTATGATTAGTGCCAGATATTGTTTCAATTTCTGCTAAGTCTATTACTTGGTAAGGTTTTGCTGGAATTCTGAGAAAAGTCTAGAATATCTAACTTAATGTTGACAAGTTACCCCAAGGATCAACAATTGATCCACTGCCAAATTCAAAAAAAAAAAAAAAAAAAATATGCCTGCTTCAAATACAAATATTTTCTTTAGAAATAAATTCAATATTATTTGTTGTAAATACATTTCTCAATAACTCCTTCTAACTAGTAATATTTCAGTTACATTATTAGTATCTTTCCCCCTCTCTTTTTTGACAGATTTCATCATCATAAATTGCAACTATTCTTATTTTGAATACAAAAAAAAATAAATTAAAACTTTTTCTTTTATTTATTCCAACTGTCTGCCTGTGTAGTAGGAAGTAGAGGATGTGCTTGTAATAACTGCCCAAGACAGTAATAGTGCTTGATTCTGTAAAGCAGTAGGCAACTAAATATAAAGGTAGAACTAGTCCTAATTTGTTTGATGAGGCTTTTAACTCCATTACACCAGAAAATGTTTATTGCCAAGAACGAAAGAGAAAGCAAAGCCCTAAAGAAATTTATTTTGTAAAAAATAACTAATATTGAAAAATTAAAAAATATATATGTATATATATTAATAATATTTACAGTTTTGTTACTTTCTACCCTTTGTATTCTTTTAAGTCTACTTAGTTCCAGTATTCTTTGGCAAAATTTTTGATTAGATTTAAAATTGAAGTACCTACTAGACAAAACGTTTTGTTTGCAGATGACATTTAGATGTAAACATGATTTGATACTTGTTTTGTTTTTTTTTTTGCAGAAGAGGAAAAAAAGTATATTTCTTTAAGCTATATCAGTTCATTATTTTAATCTTAAATCCCAATCAACATTCCCTTCTTTTGGAACCAGTTAATATTACTTGCATTCAATGCTTCCATGAGTTGTCCTCAGAACTTTCTCTTGCTTCACTTACAGAACAATCAATTCACTTTAACCTTGCTTTGATTTCAGTGGAATTCCTTGTTGTTTGAAAATTCCATAAACTTGTGGGAAGGCCTAGAAAATTATATAAAACATATTCAGAAAAGTTAAATTTGCATATTAATGTCCAATTTAAAATACCGTATTAGCCCGAATAACACGACCTCGAATATAACACGACCCCCAATTTTTCGAAATCATTTCAAGAAAAATAAAACAAATCAAAAGAAAGTGCAAGACTGCGAAAATAAGGCGAGTGCTATTTTTGAGATTGTATTTTCGGAAAATAACCTCGCACTATATTCGGGCCAATACGATACATACCTTATAATTTTACTATTAAAAAGTGTAAGATTTATTCTAATATTTAGAATATTACCCTTTAAATAGCATTAAGGTTGCGAAAAACTATCAAACTGATGTTCAGTAAAGAAAGAATTCAATCAACTCACATTCTTTTTAAGAAATGCTATCAATTAATTAAATAGACTGACAAAAGTATCTTAAGCATATTAATTTATTTTTGCATTATAATAAATGAATAATTTCATAATTTACTTTTTATAGTACTTGATTCTGTAAAGATACATTGTATGGATGAGTATGTTTATAATAAGAAAGTGCACAGAATGGCCTTTTCACAGCCCAACCTGGCTTGCTCATTGCGTTGCTCTTTTCTAGTGTTGGCTAAAATACAGTTGACCATCCCTAATCCAAAATGCTTGGAACTGAGAATATTTTGAATTTTGGTTTATGGCATCGTGGTGTTGCAAAGAAGTGAAAAATATTTACTTTCATAAAAGTTATTTTTAACATAAAAAATATGAATACAAATGAAACAAGCAAATATTAGAAATGTATTTATCTATCATGTTTGGAAAGAACACTGAAAGGGATTGATCGATCAGGGACTGGATCCTCCAGAGATAAGAATGTTTTGCCCCCAGCAAGCAGCGGCAGACTGTGCCTGAATAATACATTGTCTGAAAAATTAACAATGCCCAGCAGACCACTGTGTTGACGAATAGTGTGAATTGCCTTGGTCCAGTTCTTGATGGGAATCTCTGCAGTCATCATTAGCCAACCAGAGCAGTGTATTGTGTAGTTTATGATCTACGATTATTTCCTGCTCTATTGGCTATATTCCAAATAACCAATTACAGAATAATTTCAAGCGATTATCGGTCAGTGCTTAATGGTCTGTTACGAACACAAACCATTAAGGGTTTCGCTAAAGACTAAAAGGGATACCCTGGATTCCCCAATAACAGAAAACCCAATGAAATTCCTCATCTTTAAGATCCCAAGCAATTGGTCTCAGTTTATCTTTCTAATGTTTCTTAGGTGACCAATGTATCCCACAGCACAAGGAGAATGAATGCACACTTACGCATTCACCACATACATAGGACATCATCTTGAAAAGTTCCAGATTAGGGATGTTCAGCTGTAAAAATTGATGCATAAAGTGTTGTTTTACTGTATCTCTGTTTTACTGCATAGAGAAATTTTGGGGTTGAGTGAATTCTTTTCATCTGATTTTTTTATAATGCATAGATTATCAAAATTTGCAATTTTAAACTATTTGTATTTAAGTTATTGCCAACCTGTTTCTTTTTACCCTCACGAAATATTACTTTATTTTTTTTTTATGCCGAAGTCATTAACACTAGAGATTAGTCTATCTAATAAATAATATATTTGAGTACTCTAAGTAAATAATATTTAATTAAAGTTTTCCCTTTCAAAATTAACTAGATTTGCAAAGGACAAAGTAATGTTTGTTTTTCCCCCTTTTTAAGCTTCTAAATATTAATAATTAAATGTCGCAGTTGTTTTTTGTTTTTTTGACAAATCAGATGAGGATGACAATTTATCAACTTCACTGATAAAAAAAAAGGAGAAGCCAAGTTGAAGGAATTAAATATACTAAACATAATTTCAAACCAAATATTCAAATTCAGGTGAAATTTTATTCTTCTGACAAATCCTGAAGAATAATAATTCACTGAATTCCTTACATTGGTTTGCAAGTGTAAAGTTGAATTCAGTGATCGAAGAATCCATGGCTTCCTTGTCAGCTTCTGTATTAGCATTAATTATTTAAAAAAAAAAAAAAAAAAAAAAGATGGTCGAGGCATTTTAATTTATTTATAAAATTATCTACTACTTAAAAAAAAAGGTAAAAGAGTCATGTGTTTTCTGTTTCAGAAATAGAAACAAACTATCAATTTGTATTTCTATATAAATTTTGAAAAAGAATTAAATTTAATTATTATTTCTTTAATTATAAATATATTTTTACTTAGTTATCTTTAAACTTAAAATCATGCAAATTACCTGAATTACAAAATATAAAATGCATAAGTATGAAGCAATGGCTCCCATTAATATTAAATCAAATACAGCTGGCTTCACACTGTAAGAAAATTAAAAAATAAATAAATAAATAAATAAAATTTAATAGCATTGAATTTTTACATAACAATGTTTGATCACTACACTAAATAAATAATAAATATTTTAAATTAAATTTAAAATATGGAATCAATCCTATGAGGACAAGTAACTTCTATATTTTTGTCCTGTCTATCTTTCAAGCTGTATAATAACATAAGGAACTGATAAATTTATATTAAAAATATATAATACTAGTTGACCGGTGCGAATAATTCGCAACAAAAAAAAACACCTTTGAGAAATAATAAACAAATCCAACAGCTGTCATGCATATTAGTTAAACACATTGTCAATAGATGGCGCCTTCTCCATTTTTATAAAAAGGTTGACCCTTGCGAATAATTCGTATGGTATCTTGATCAGTCACCGAATGGTAATGTGGAAATAAATAAATGAACAATAGATGGCGCCGTCTACATTTTTATAAAAAGGTTTTAAAAATAAAGTTTTTTAACGAAAACATTAATTTTAAACCATTTGTTTATTTTTCATCATTAGCGGTGAACGTAATCTTCAAAATGATATATCAATGATTGATTTTGATGAAGTATTAAGGGAGATAAAAAAAAAAAACACCTTTGAGAAATAATATAAGAGAAGTTTTTATGTTTTTTATTGTTTTTTATGTTTTTATGTTTTTTATTTAAATTATATCTTTATTAAAATATAAATTTTCGTTGGTTTTTTTTTTCTGTTCTTATTAAATAAACGATGAAATATCATTTTTAAGTGCAATTTTATTCACTTATTTGGATATATTTGAGTTTACGACGCTATCGAATTATTTGAAATGTTGTTTCGCTTTCGAAGATAAGTCGCTTTTGTTAAAGCGTATCTACATTTTTATAAAAAGGTTTTTAAAATAAACGAATTGTTTAAAATTAATGTTTTCGTTAAAAAACTTTATTTTTCGTCATTTGCTGGGAATTTAATCTTCAAAATGATGTCTCAATCATTGATTTGATATTACGGGAAATATGCCGTACCGACAACAAAACACCTTTGAGAAATAATATATAAGGATAGATATCACAATTTTTCTCCAACTCCAATCACAAATTTAAAACACTTCCTGAAGAATAATTCAATTTTTTTTTTAACTTGCCATACATCTCATCAGCCAATTTTTAATTGTAAGTCATTTTGTGTTCTTCTGTTACTGGAGATGCAGTCTAGGGGATTGGGAGAAATCTGATACAGTCAATTTATATTAATAAAAGCTCAATGTATCTATTTTTTTTTCCTCCTTCAGTTTTTTTTGTCAACTTCTCAATAACATGGAAAGCTGAAATACAGCTCAATGATTGCTGGATAACTCAGGTTACCCAGATTTCCTCAGACAGTAACATACTGATCTGACTCTTCAGATGTTTGAGACATTTAAATTCTGGATTTTCAATGTAGAAATTGCAATAATAATAAATTAATGATAATAAAAAAAAATAATAATTAAAAATTTGAACACCTAACGCATAAACTTTGCTAGATTGTAATGGAAGAAGTATGGGTAAGCTACGGAGAATTGCAAGTGACCGAAATGGATGGAGGCAAGTGGTAGACGACCTATGTTCCTAATGAGGAATATGAACTTCAGAAGAAGAAGAATAATTTGAAATTTACAATTTAATAGATATATCTGAATCGTTCTGTATATCACTGAGCCTTACATTCTGTGAAAATCCAAAACTTCAGTGGTAATCAAGTGGAAGTTTTCTTTATGCTAAATCTCTTTAAAAAACATTCAGCAGATTTTAATTTTTGCAATAAAACTGCTGTGCAATTTTTCATAAAGGTACTATTAAATCAAACAAGGGAAAAAAATGTACTGGTTGAAACTAAGTAAACAAGATCCAATTCTAATATATTTCAGCAACATTCAGATTCACAAGTGTCAACTGATGCTGCAGATAAAGGTTCATAAAATGTTTTGCATGTTTAAAAGATTCATTTTTATTTTCATTATCATAATTTTCCCAAGCATTGTTCAGAAATTTGCTGAGACCAAAATATTTCTTGACTATGAAAGAAGGAGCATTTGGTACTTAATTATCTTTTTAATTTTTTTTTATTACTTTACAAATATAAAAAAAAAAGATGATTGCAGCGATGGATATATAGTTTTCTTTCACAGTGTCTCTCATTGTTTATAAGTCATCGGCGATGACGTACTTTGAAGTAATCATTTAAAATTTTAACATTTTTCAGTTATCCTTTTGGTATTATCATTGAAATTCATTCATTGTAAAAAATCTTTGTTAAAACTTAGTGTAAAAGTTATTGCTTCATTTATTATCTTTATTATTTTGTTAACGTACATACACACACCATACTGGGTTTTACTTTTTGAAGCTGGAAAAATTGTATTCTTGGTGATAGAAAAAAATTAATTCCTTGTTAGAGGAGGAATAGAGATGTAGGTTTAACATAAGTAGGCTTCTGCTTAAAGTTGTTTTTCCCTGGGTTTTTTTTTTTGCCTTATGAGATAAATATTTAACCATAGGTCTTCTGATAGTGGAAAATATTACTTTTAATACGAACTATGGAACAATCTTTTGAAATGAAAGTTGTTTTTTTTTTTGGTTTTGTTTTTAGCCAGCCTAGCCATCTTAACCTTGTTGCCTGCTGATAATTGTACAAAATGTGTTTGATTAAACTCGAAGATATTCATCAGAACAACTGGAAAGAGTTTAACTTTTTCCAAAGAATAACTACAGGAAATTTGACAAATCAATTATTCGACAATAATTTCAAAAAGAATTAGTTATCCGATTAAATATCTGCTGTTCTATACATTGGTGGTAAAAAGAAAAGCAAGAAAAGAGAAAAATATTTCCATGAGCAATTATTAAAGTTTTTTTTTTTTTTTTTTTTTTTTTCCTAACTAGTAATTTAGGTTTAGATTGGGGTATGTTCATATATTTAGAGTTTTATTTTAGTAAAGTTGATTGTACTAATCATTAAAGTTGGAAACATTACAACTTTTGCAAAGTTGAAATGAAAATATTTTGAATATTGACTCAATATCACTTATAACTATAGTCATAAGAAAAATCATTAAAATTGAATAATTACAATGAACTACAACAATTATTAAAGAATCAAATTACCTGTAGGCTGTCATTGTTGTACTGGTGACATCAAAAAATGTAAACTCAGGATCCCTGAAAAAAAAAGGCAGAAAGAAACAAAAGAAATGAGTAAAATAGATCTTTTACATTGAGGGAACAGCAAATTTAACAAAAGATGTTGACTCTTTAAGATTACTTTTAAGAATTAAAAGTGATGAGAGATTGCAAGCAAAGGGATGGGTAAAGTTTTATATTGTTTTTACTGAACTAATTTCTGCAAATGAAAAACCGACACATGAATCTGCCTAATCAACGATAGTGAAGGATGTGCCAATTGTTTGAAGAACAATTTCAATTGTCAAATTCAATGTTACTCCAGATTTGTTACACGTTATTACTCAGTAGTTCATCCTTCGATATAATCATGCTATCAAAAATTCTCAACATCATGTGGAACAAATATTTTCTTTGGAAGAAAATGTAAATGATTCATAAAGTACCGTTCACATTTGCTTGATTCGAATGTCTTCACGGAAGAATGGAAGTAATACAACCAAAGGCTGTATCTTGTAAAAAAATTTCAAAATTATTTTAGTATTTTCAAGAAACCACAGAAATATCAAGGTCACTTATGGAGTATTACGTCACAGGCTAATCACCACTGGGCCTTAACTACTATCATTATAAGAGAAATATCACGAATGGTTTACAGCAAGTAATTTTTATTATATTTCTATTAAGCCATTGGGAAAATGCTTCGAGAACAACCATTAATGAAGGCTATGGACAACTGGCTTTTATACACGATAATCATACTATGTGCTCCTCTCACCTAAGCTCTTACAACAACTTGTTTTGAGCTATAGAACTCACAAATACTGTCTTTCCAGGGAAGTAAAACCAACTGATGAACTTTTCCTTTTACTTTTCTTTTTCCAGCGTCGAGATTTAGTTTACAGAAATTATTTTCAATGCGAGTTCATTTGAAGAGAATAGAGAAACTGAAGTTATTCCTTAAACCTTACGAAAATAGACACTTTTAGTGACATGGCTGTGATGTGATGGTCTAGCAAAGAATTACATTAAGCTAGACTTTAATTTTGGATAATAAATAATTCAAAAGAGAATTGACAACTCCTCTCATAAGCAGATGTTTACTTGAGCAAATCCAGCCAAATGGTCAATAGCTTCAGTATTTATTGTAAAAACTAAAAAGGCTCAGATCTCTAAAGAGTCATGATGCTGCATCTAGATGTGTTCAAGAAACGAATCTGTCTAAAGATATTGTTAATATTGATTTGAACAATAGCAGTGTTTGAACTAAAAAAAATATGAAGTTTAAGAAATCTATAAATCCTACATACAGATTGAAGGCCTTGAAATGAGACTGCACTGAAATTTATGTATCCTAAGCAAACGAAGCACACATTCAATATTGAAGATGGCTGATTTAAGATCATTAGATAATTGAAAATTTTTAAAAAATTGTCTTAAATTGGCAGTTTTAAATCACCAAATCAAGTAGAAACAAAATGAATTAAGAAATACTAATGTACTTTTGTAAAGTTGGAATGAGGGGTAGTTATAAAAGCAGATATCAATGTAAAGGCTAGTACAAACATCTGAGGGAGAGCAAGATGAAAAATCAACTTATTCCCCTCCGTCTTTATATTATTTTTTTATATCAAGACGACAAGAATTAATTAGAAGACTAAATAAAACTCACAATGGCAATCCAGGATGAGAAAAGCAAAGCAATAAATTACTAAGGCCTAATTGCTAACTTAGTAGAAACTTTCTTATCATGATTTTCCTATCCTATTCTGATGAACAAGAGGGAGTATTTTAAACTGTATTTTAAATTTACCATGGATTCTATTGGTCAAGTTTATAACTCATTTACAAGTCATTTCTTTTGAGTCTGTAATGGCCTGTGACGTATACAGCAATGTTCTGTGTCGTCATTGAAGAGGGGCAGTTGACAAGCACTAAATGCTGAATGGATCCTGTCATTGTGTCACATATTGTTCTTTTAATTTGCTTATTTTGGTCTTTTGATTTTCATATAACTGGAGTCTTTCATTGCTTCTTTACATGTGAAAAAAGTTACAATTGATAACAAGAATCAATTGTGTTTTCAATAATATTTTTAAATACAGTTTTATTTTAATATTTGCGTGATGTGTAGTTATTTTCCTTTAAGAATATTGCACTTAATAACTTTACTATTCACTATTTTAAAATGTTTTTGATTTAAAAAAAAAAAAAAACAAACAAAGAAACAAATAATTTCTGAAATATTAACTGAATGTTTAACAGCACTGAAATTCAGATTTTAAATTTCTAGGTATACCAATTTCATATAATGATTAAATAGAACTTTGAAGTGATTCACTGGCTTTATTAAGCAACATACTGCAATTTTTTTTCAGTTCAATAAAGTATATTAATATAAAAGATCAATGGTCAATCCAAATTCAATGTTCTAACACTATGCAAAAATATAGTCATAGACTCATAGTCTGATAAATTTGAACCATCAACCTCAAATTTCCTAGGAGGAGTTAAGGATAAAAGGATTTTCTAACGGAATATAACATATGTATTACAAATAAGGCAAAAGTTGCAAACAGAATCACATGTAAAATCGCAGTGAATTAACTTGAAAACTAACTCCAAGTAGCAAGAATCTATCTTAACTTAGCAGCTTCACTATAAATGAAATAAGCACAATAAGAAGTATCTCACTACACCCAATCGGGGCGTGAAGGTAAGGCTCCTGGCGTTTCCTGATGAAAGGAACAAAGTTGAGGTCGGATGATCAGCATGACGCCTGCCAGCCTTTAACTTCCCAGAAATAGGCTCGGTACCATTTTATAGAGGTCAATATACACAATATTAAGCCTAATTATATTAAGCCCAAAGAGAAGACGTACTCTCGACTTTAGTGAAACAATGATGCAACTTCAGACCAAGTTTCCTTCTATTCAATTTGAAAAACTTGGATATTTAATAAAAACACAGACATTCAACTGTGGAGTAAATTCTCTCGAACTTGCAGTAAAAAAATACCAAAAGTAAGTACGGCAACAGATGCAATCCTCTAATTAGCATTTACCAATCAGAAGATTGAAGATATTCAATTTCAGTATTCATTCTGAAAGGAAATAAGAAATATTAGTTACAATTTTTCACCTTTTATCTGGCTTGACATAACTTATTTTAACTTCTTTAAGGAACCTTGATAATGTTTGTTCGAGACTGGCTACTAAAGGTGCTTTGTTTGATGAAGCCAATAACTGAGCTCCCCTTGGTTCAGCCGTTAAATGATCTAGCCAAGCTGCCAAATAGTCTTCTTGGACAGACTAAAAAAAAAAATATTAAAGATTTTAAGATATTTCAGCTTGTTTCATAGAATAGGAAATATAAAATATGAATCTGTAATTAAAGGTTTTATGAATAAAATTAGTATTAAAAAGGAAAACTTATTGTAACATTCCAAAATTCAAAAGGGCACCTTGAAATTTGTAGCATAACTTCAGTAAAGACAAATAAAAAACATAAGAGTAAATATCATGCTGACATTACACAACAATATTGAATGAATGCTCTAACTTTTTATTTGAAGTATATATTTTTATAAAAGAAATTAATGAAATATTATTTATTATTTTATAATGAAACTTACATTTTTTTTTATTGAATGACTATAACACTATTGATAAATGAAGGCCGCCATGATATTTATTTATTAAGTCTCGAGTTCTGAGATATGAAACAATTTCCAGATCATTTTTTTTTTTTTTTTTAATAAAACATGTGCATGTCAATGAAAAGAACAGAAAGTGCAGGAAGTGTGTGTTTTCATGAATAAACTTAAAATATCGGGCTGTAACAAAAGGACCTTTTGTTTTCTGTATTGTTAATGTAATGTTAAGATTTGCTTGAGTTTTATTTATATCACTTATCCAATTATGCTCTTACAAATTAATAACATCATTCTTTTTCTTTCAGAAAATAATACTATTTTTCATAAATTCATCTTGTAAGAAGCCTCATGATGGAACAAAAAAAAAAGAACATATTGCCATGTAATTATCTACAAATTTCATAGG
>JAFIDM010128365.1:0-15753 GCA_023159025.1 Thereuonema tuberculata
TAGAAAATGAGGAAGTCAAAATCTTGTGGGATTTTAGAATTCAAACTGATAGAATCCTGGATCATAGTACGCCAGATATAACAGTATTAACAAATAGAACTAATTTCATAATTGATATTGCAATCCCTGGAGATGCAAGAATTTTAGATAAAGAACAGGAAAAAATTATAAAATACAGGGATTTGGCAATAGAAACAACACGGCTTTGGATGAAACACACGACAGTGATCCCCATCATCATAGGAATACTTGGAACAATCTCAAAAAATTTTACCAAGTATTTGAACCAATTGCAGTTGTCTGAAATAACAACATCAGAACTACAGGAAACAGCGCTGCTTGGAACATCATAAATATTGCGCAGATACCTGGTGGATACTTAGGTTTCTGGCTGAAACTTGTATCTACTAAAGGCTCCAGTCAGCGAAATTTTGACTGTTTCAAAATGTGTATAATAATAATAATAATAATAATAATAATAATAATAATAATGCGCGAAGAATAGGAACTTACACATCGCGTACATAGACTACAAGAAGACATTTGACTCAGTCCCCCATTCCTGGCTTTTGCACTGTCTTCAACTCTACAAAGTACACCCCAAGATCAAGGCATTCTTGGATGCCACGATGAAGAGTTGGAACACAACATTACACCTAAGCACCTCCAACACCTCCATCACTACAGTCCCCATTCCCATAAGGAGAGGTATTTTCCAGGGAGATTCCTTGAGTCCTCTTTGGTTCTGCCTCGCCTTGAATCCATTAAGCCACATGCTAGACAACACAAACCACGGCTATAGGCTTACCTCAGGCACTCTCACACTATACAAAATCACACACTTACTCTACATGGATGATATTAAACTCTACGCCCCAAACAACGCACAACTTACTAATTACTACAAGTCACAACACAGTTCACCAAAGACATTGGGATGGAATTTGGAATCGACAAATGCCGAAAGCTACATACATAACACGCGGGAAGACTACGAATTTGGAGGGTTTTGAACTGGACCATGGGTTGGCCATCCAATCCATGGAAGAGCGAGAGACCTACAAGTACCTGGGCTTCCAGCAAGCGCGCGTCATTGACAACATCAAAAACGCACTCAAGAAAACATACTGTGCTCGAGTTCACAACATCCTCAAAACACAACTCAATGCCGGAAATAAAATTAAAGCTATTAACACTTTTGCCGTCCCCACACTAACATATTCGTTCGGCATAATTTCATGGTCAAACACTGAACTCGAAGCACTACAACGCACAACACGCACTACATTCACGAAACACTACATGCACCACCCCAAGTCCGCTACGGAAAGGATGACTCTTCCCCGCAAGGAGGGAGGCCGAGGACTCATCAATCTCATCACCCTAAACGAAAAACAAGTACACGCACTTAGGGAAAACTTCCACCAAAGAGCACAGCACTCTTCACTCAACTCAGCCATTGTCAAGGCTGACACACACTTCACACCCCTGGACCTCGCAAACCCTTCTCTAACACTCACCACTCCCGACACCCACACACAGCAGCTGCGTGAATCATGGGCTCGTAAGGAACTCCATGGCAGACATCGCCACAAACTCAGCCAACCTCATGTCGACATGGAAGCGTCGAACAGATGGCTGACGAGTGGTGAGCTGTTTGGGGAGACCGAAGGGTTCATGATCGCGATACAGGACCAAGTCATCCCCACACTCAACTACAAGAAACATTCTACACGACGCAAACACAAACGACGACAGATGCAGGAAATGCCACACTACACATGAGACGATCGACCACATAATATCAGGCTGTCCCCTTCTGTCCCAAACAGACTACCTCCACCGACACAATCAGGTAGCGTCGATCGTTCATCAGCAGCTAGCACACAAACACTCACTTATTAAGAACACGGTGCCATACTACAAGTACACACCATAAAGCGTACTAGAGTCAACCTCACATAAGCTGTACTGGGAACGTCCCATTCACACAGACAAAACTATACATCACAACAGACCTGACATCACACTTGTTAATAAGGTCAACAAACAGACCTATCTCATTGACATTGCAGTTCCCATCAGCAAGAACATGCAGAAAACTCACGCTGACAAGATAAGTAAATACACACACCTACCACACGAGCTCCAGAAGCAGTGGAGGCAGGACCGAGTACGTGTTGTACCCGTCATCCTGTCCGCTACTGGTCTGGTGGCTCACACATTGCACCACAGCCTCAGCACACTAGGACTTCATAAAAACACTTATGCACAACTCCAGAAGGCTGTGGTACTCAACACAACACGCATAGTTAGGAAATTTATAGACACAAGCACCCATCCCTAACTATTCTTCCCCCCAAAATTTTTTTTTTTAATTATTATTTTTTTTTTATACACTTGGCAATATGTGCTTTGGTCCTTGACCCGCCATATTGTCTTAGCTGGGGAAACCCATGGTTTGAAACTTTTTCGAGATAATAATAATAACAATCTCCACACGCAACTACAAGAAACATTCTACACAATGCAAACACACATGACGACAAATGCAGGAAATGCCACACTACGCATGAGACGATCGACCACGTAATATCAAGCTGTCCCATTCTCTCTCAAACAGACTGCCTTCACCGACACAATCAGGTAGCGTCGATCGTTCATCAACAACTAACACACAAACAGTCACTTATTAAGAACACGGTACCGTACTACAGGTACATACCACCCTCATATAGACATACTAGGACCGCCCCATTCACACAGACAAAACCATAACAGACAGACCAGATATCACAAGACATCACAGACATCACAACAGACCAGACATCACACTTCTTGATAAGGTCAACAAACAGACCTATCTCTTTAATATTGCAGTGCCAATCAGCAAGAACATGCAGAAAACTCACGCAGACAAGATCAGTAAATACACTGATCTAACACACGAGCTCCAGAAGCAGTGGGGGGAGGACCGAGTACGTGTTGTACCCATCGTTCTGTCTGCCACTGGTGTGGTGTCTCACACATTGCACCACAGTCTCAGCACAGCAGGACTTCACACAAACATTTATGCACAACTCCAAAAGGCTGTGATATTCAACACAATACGCATAGTTAGGAAATTGATAGATACAACCACACATCCGTAATTAATCTTGCCCACGGCCTTACACTTGGGAATATGTGCTTTGGCCCTTGTGAGAGATACAATATAGTTACGGTTTACTTTGTAAAATTACATTGTAGAAGCCAGACGCTTTAATTTTAAAAGTTATTCCAATTTTTCTATGTAGGCCTATCATTAGGGTCCTCTAAGTCAAGGAAAAATAATAAAATAAGTGTTTTTCACAATACTACTAGTATGTTGTAGTATACAGAACCATTCTTTGTGTTCATGTTTTCTGAATCCTTCCCATGGAAGAAGGTTCTATATGCACTAGAAGCTTTAAGCTACTTCATTAATCTGTTGCTGTGTTGTGCCAAAAGGTTCTATGCACCTTTCTGCCTTACGCAACGTAGGAGTTAGTTGTTATTATTTTTCACTTTGTTGGGGTTGTCATGCTAGTTTATCTTGGGTTTTAATGATTTCAATACTAAATCTCAATTTCTGGTATTGCAGCATTATTTCAACCCAAAAATTCAAAATGCTTTCCTGCAAAATAAGGCGAAGCGCACACAGAACCTTTTGGCTTGAGACCCTCGATCTGTATTTTTGTTTGGTGGTGTTATTTCGTTTGGAGTCCTTGGGTTCTTTAACGACAGTGAGTTCGTTTTCCTGAACCTCCCGTTTCTTCGGGGCAGTGGAAAGTTCATCTTTCCACTGTGGCACTTGCGAACGCGACCGCAGGTCCTACAATACATGGACGACCACCATGTTCATCTTCCGTGGCCTGAGAATTCGCGAGATGCGTCGGCTATTGAAAACGGGTGATCGATCATCCCACAACGACTGGTACACCACAATCCACCCATGGCTACAGCAGTTGAACTTTGGCATCGTATCGACATGACACTGACTGACATACCCATACGCACAACCGATGTCCCTTCCTCTCTATGCAGAGGTGTGTAGCAGAAATTATTGCTGCCCATCGTGGCTACACTAAATACTGATTTCTTTACTTTCCCCAAATCCCACCGAGCCGCAATTGTAATCATTTCACACTTGTACCATAGGCAAAATTTGTAAACTAAATGTGTTTTTCATATTTCTTGTCTTTCTTACTGTTGCAGTATAATGACCAGAATTGAATAGATATATGAATTCTAGATAGATATATAGAATTAAATATTTTTGTTTTACAAAGTAAATTGTTGTGTGTGTATTTTTAGATTGAGAGACAATTACACCAGACTCTTGGAGAAAAGTAAGTCGATATGACATACTTCTTTAATGGTAGTTACTCAAAATCGTTTAAATTGTAAATTCTGCCGCCTGGAGCAACCTCTAATAAAAACATTGTTTCCTGAAATTTTGTATATTCTTGCTTTAGATATAAATTATTAAAATTAGCCTTGTGGACATATATGTTTCCAACTTTCATTTTTTTCCGACCACCTTAGTGTTACATATTGTTAATTAAAATTCTTGTTCTCATAATTCTGTTTTGTTTATGAAATTGTTGTAGGGTTATGAATTGAAAAAGGAAGGACGGAAAATCCTTTCTGAAAATTTCCTATCTTGAAATATATTTTATATATTTAATTGGTAATGGAGATGTGTTACTTTAGATAGAATAAAGTTGATTAGAAAATAGTTTTGTTTTAAAAAACATGAATATCTGAATAACTAAAGAAATTAAATGTAGGTCATTCGTTATTACATTAAGTACGCAAAACGAATAGAATAACTATTACATTTCTGAACTCGAATCGATACGTCAATTCGAGAAAACTTAATTACGAGATGTCTCTTATGATGTCTCTTCTCCCTTGTCGATCAATACGTGAAAACGAAAACTGTGCGTCGTTTCGATGATTTATATAGTAATTTAGTTTCACTAAGCATGTTTATATTTAGATCGAAATGATAAGCTTAGCTCATGATCCAAATTTGTTTTCGTCTTATTGACATTTTGTATTGATAATTATGCAGTAGCTTCTATGAAGCTGCTGCGTAGGTTTCGATTGTCTTTAATGTTGTTCGCGTTTCACTTTAGTAGATCATCACCTTCGGGAGCTGACATTTGAGAATAGAGTAGCTGAGCAAAGGTATTTTTATGAATGTAATATTTCAACATTTTATATATAGTTTACGATTTAACTGATATCTTTTCTTTATATTTTTCAATTGAATTAGCAGCGAATCATACATTCATATTATAATATGACTCTATAACGCACCAAAGGCACAACCGGTGTCTCTTCCTCTCTTTGCAGAGGATGTAGCAGAACTTATTGCCTCCCTTGGCGGGAACTCAAGATACTGATTTCTTTACTTTCTCCAAGCTTTCATCGAGCTTCTATTGTAATCATTTCTTCCTTACCATAATTTATCTTTAAAATAACAAAGGCTTAGATAGCTCGTATAACAGTTGTATAACAGTGTAACAGTATAACAGTATAACAGTGTAACAGTTCGTATATATATATATATATATATATATATATATATATATATATATATATATATGTTGTTTTCGATAGAATAGGAAGAAATTTACGTAAAGAATAACATACACAGCAACGAAATAATTTCGACTTTGATAATGTATCATATTGAATGGACTGACCCTTTAAATGAAATGAGTAGTGAAGCATAACATAAGCAAAACATTTATTTTATTTGGACAAAATTCATCGCAGTTTTAAATCGAAACTAGGATTGACGATATTGAAAGCTGCCGCAGTTTGAAGCTTTATAAGATTTAAGTAGTCCGTAGAAGTTAAGTTTGGGAAACTGTTTGCATAGAAATTGGATGTATTTCAATAAAATATACAGCAAACATCTGAAAGATAAACAATATTTGCTATACATTTTATTGAAGAGTTATAAATGCATCCAATTACAAATACAGTCCTAAAGAAAGTAATAGATAATGAAAGTACAAAAGGTAAAGCGATTGTTATTTTTATTCCAAAATTAAAATAAATAGGTCTCCCTTATTAAGTCTTCTGAATCATAACTTATTGTATATATTAGAATAATGTTAGAATAGTGTTATGTAACGTTCTTCTAAAGAAAAGAAAAAGTAACAGATTATGAAGAAAATCAGAAAAGAAGTGACTTTGGAGTTACACTTTCAAAAACCAATTAACGAAAATAACTTGAAAAAATTATCTGAAAGACTAACAGTAGTCGAGTTTGAAATGCGATGAAATAATTTTCCTTTCTAACGATGATATCTCAGCTGATGTTTTCAATTGTCTGATTATATTTCTTTGAGTAAATCACTCTATCTCCATTTCATATTATTTGTCAAATGGAACAGCAATTCCACACCAAACGTACTATTTCTGTTGCTTTTTTTAAATTAAAAAAATTTAAAATATTTAATCATACGAATATTTTAAATTTTTTTAATTGATGTTTTGATTGCAATCAATATTCTTTTTAATATGTTTGTCTTATTTTCAGCAACGTTAACGAAATTTGAAGAGTCATTCTGGTGATCCGGTTGCATTAGTATTGAGCTAATTAAGGTAAAATTAAAGTTTAATTAAATAACAATCTCACTATTATTATGGAGCATCGGTTAGACTTACGCTTCAATAACAAGATCGGAAAGAATGAAAGGCAATGGAACATAAACCCACACCCGGCTGTAGGATCCAACAGAAAAGAAGTAAAGAAAAGGAATTATCTGGATTAATTAAAGGATGTTTCTTTTTCTTTATTTGTTTTTTGTTGGATCCCACTACCGGGTATTGTTTTGAGATAAATAGCCTTTCATTCTTTTGATGAGTAAATCTAGCTAATGATCTATTAAATTGTTGAAACAGCTATTCTAGATTCTCCGTCAATAATAAAATTAGAAGCATGAATTGGTTTTTGTTTATTTTATTGCATGATGGGAAATTTTCCTTTTTTTCCCCAACAATACTTCTGCACGTTGAACTTTTTATCTTATAATTAACTAAGCTTAATTTTAACGTTGATCTTTAAAATTGTTATTAGGAAGTTTTAAATGAGTAATGTTCAAAGTTTTCAGGTCTTCTCAATTAATTTACATACATGTTCTCTTGAGAACAACACGAAAATTTATAGAAATGTCGAAACCGAAACTCCCAGCATTGAATTTGCTTATAACAATACTGCTTAACCGATCATTTCAACTTTTCTGAAAGAAAACAACGTAATTCTTGAGAACCTACAATACAATAAATACAATAATTACAATACAATGAAATTGTTAATGGTATCTAACTGCATATAACACTTTTTTATTATTCTATATAGAAAAGAACTTTACAGATATTAAAGACCAGTAAGAAAACAAATGCATTAAAAAGAAAAAAAAAGAAAGAAAATTCAAATAAACAAACAAACAAAAACAAATTATTGAGTCCGGAGATGACCAACCATACATTGAATAAGGAACACTATATTTTTAGCGAAACCTATTTCGGGTCATTCGTTTGTTGTTTTCAAAACCTTTTATACATTCACTTTTTTTCTATTTTGTATATCTGCGTTTTAATTTATGAATATTTTGAAATATGTTTTATTGCATAATCCTGTACCAACAATGATACTACTACTACTACTAATAATAATAATAATAATAATAATAATAATAATGCTATACCAAAAAACCTTGGTAAGCACTTACAAGATCTAAATATTGACAAAATCTCCATCGGTCAACTCCAAAAAACCGCACTGCTTGGATCAGCACATATTTTGCGCCGATACATTACGACATCCTAGATTCTTGGGAAGAATTCGATGCGTTTGAAGGCCAACACCAGCTAAAGAACTGGCAGCTGTGACACACATTGTTTTGTAGTGTCATAATAATAATAATAATAATAATAATAATAATAATAAGCCCACATGGACCCTACCTCCTCGCGGTGGGGGCGGAAACTACACTAGCTTTAGGGTAGGCTAAAGGGCCCAACCATTTATGATGAGAACACGTTCTAATATAGATCATGCTGCATCGGGTGTGGCGCAGGATAAAGTCACCCGCGTTCGGGGGTTAGGCAGAGGCCTCCGTTCGAAAAATATACTACAGTCTCCCGCAGGTGGTGGTGGAGAAAGTGGCACCCCATCCTGTAGTATGGCTACCACAATGCCCGGGCAACACCATCCAGCCCGAACAGTCGGAAGTGTTTCGTGTGTGTCAGAGCAGGCGACCACCAAGACTGGGAAACCACGCCAGCGCATCCGATGATCACCACAGATGAACCAGGATCTTATGCGTGACTTCTTCACTGTTACAAAGTTAGGTACTCAACTAACAGGATACAGACAGGCACTACACCAAGCTTTCACCACACGCTATCCATCGTTAGGGCTTAGCGAACAGCGGGTAGCGGATCAGCGACGTTCAATTGTAATAAACAATCTTATTCTCCCATGCATACTTGTACAAGTTAAAAAAGAAGTCGCTGAATCCAACCACAGGACACCTAACCACACCCCACCAGAAGACACCATAATGGAAAACACATAAACAATCTCTACCCCTCAGTACACATGCCCCAACAATACAACTAATGAAATATTACGTGCAGCTCATGATCATTTCTACACTGCACTTGCACAATACACAGGCACAGACCCCACACTCAGGCCGCCACTCCCCAAAGTACACACATCAAAACAACTCGCCACAGTCATATACCATCTCAACACACACACTATCCCACAACACCTTGACAACATCCAAACATTAGAAGACATACATACAACACTCTACTGTGCCGCACAGGGAACCATTCGGGCACTTGGAATCAAACAACACAACATACCTCCCACTGCACGGACACAAGAATATATCCCCCCATGGAGACGTCGCCTTGAGGGCCGCATCAGCGACCTTAGAAGAGACATAGCCAGGCTCACACATCACTGTGCAGGAAACAAAACAAAGAAACTTATGTCCCAGGTTAGAAAGATATTCAAGTACATAAATACTCGCCCTTCACATTCAAATCATCATAACCAGGTTCAGGAACATCTCGACACACTAAAACAAAAAAGTGCACTTGCAAAAAGATTACAGAGATACAAACAGTGCACTCTGCGCAAACAACAGAACAACACTTTCCAATAGAATGAGAAAAAATTCTACAGATCCCTTTCATCTCCCTCCACTGCACCCAACACAAACACACCCACCAGCGAGGCATTACATGAATACTGGTCGTCTCTGTGGTCCAACCCCATCTCCCACAATAACAAAGCACCATGGATCACAAAGGAACAACAATTCGCTGAACACTTACCCTTCATGCCCTTCCATGATATTACTCTCGCAGACATACAGACAGCACTAAAACATGCACACAACTGGAAGGCTCGTGGTGCAGAGGGCGTTCAGAACTTCTGGATCAAGAGGTTCACGTCCCTGCATGGGAAGCTAGCTCTTGCACTCACTGACATAATCCAACACCCAGAACATATGCCTCTTTTCCTCACACAGGGTGTCACTGACCTACAGAGCAAGAACACTGACACAGCACACCTTTCAAACTACCGTCCAATTACTTGCGTCCCTACACTTTACAAACTCCTGACCTCCTGCCTTGCAGATAAAATTTACACACACATCGAGACACATAACATTCTTTCCGAACAGCAGAAGGGCTGTAGTAGGAATTCTGAGGGTTGTAAGGAGCAACTCCTTATTGACTCGGTAATCCTGCGGCAGGCGCGTGCGAAGAATAGGAACTTATACATCGTGTACATCGACTACAAAAAGGCATTTGACTCAGTCCCCCATTCCTGGCTTTCACGCACTCTTCAACTCTACAAAGTACACCCCAAGATCACAGCATTCTTTGATGCCACAATGAAGAGTTGGAACACAACATTACACCTACGCACCTCCAACACCTCCATCACTACAGACCCAATTCCCATAAGGAGAGGTATTTTCCAGGGAGACTCCTTGAGTCCTCTTTGGTTCTGCCTCGCCTTGAATCCATTAAGCCACATGCTAGACAAACACAAAACACGGTTATAGGCTTACCTCAGCCACTCCGACACCATACAAAATCATACACTAACTCTACATGGATGATATTAAACTCTACGCCACAAACAACGCACAACTTACCAATTTACTAAACAACACAGTTCACCAAAGACATTGGGATGGAATTTGGAATTGACAAATGCCGCAAGCTACATATAATACGCGGGAAGACTACGAATTTGGAGGGTTTTGAACTGGACCATGGGTTAGCCATCCAATCCATGGAAAAGGGAGAGACCTACAAGTACCTGGGCTTCCAGCAAGCGCGCGTCATTGACAACGCAAACATCAAAAATGCACTCATGAAATCATACCGTGCTCGCGTTCACAACATTCTCAAAACACAACTCAATGCCAGAAATAAAATTAAAGCCATCAACACTTTTGCCGTCCCCGCACTAACATATTCGTTCGGCATAATTCCATGGACAAATACTGAAGTCGAAGCACTACAACGCACAACACGCACTACATTCACGAAACACAACATGCACCACCCCAAGTCCGCTATGGAAAGGATGACTCTTCCCCGCAAGGAGGGAGGCCGAGGACTCATCAATCTCTTCACCCTACACGAAAACCAAGTACGCACACTTAGGGAACACTTCCACCAAAGAGCACATCACTCCTTACTCCACTCAGCCATTGTCAAGGCTGACACACGCCTCACACCCCTGAACCTCGCAGACCCTTCTCTAACACCCACCACCCCCGACACCCACACACAGCAGCTGCATGAATCATGGGCTCGTAAGGAACTGCATGGCAGACATCGCCACGAACTCAGCCAGCCTCATGTCGACATGGAAGCGTCGAACAGATGGCTGACAAGAGGTGAGCTGTTTGGGGAGACCGAAGGGTTCATGATCGCGATTCAGGACCAAGTCATCCCCACACGCAACTACAAGAAACACATTCTACACGACGCAAACACTCACGATGAGAGATGCAGGAAATGCCACACTACAAATGAGACGATCGACCACATAATATCAGGCTGTCCCTTTCTGTCCCAAACAGACTACCTCCACTGACACAATCAGGTAGCGTCGATCGTTCATCAACAGCTAGCACACAAACACTCACTTATTAAGAACACGGTTCCATACTACAAGTACACACCACAAAGCGTACTAGAGTCAGCCTCACATAAGCTGTACTGGGACCGCCCCATTCACACAGACAAAACTATACATCATAACAGACCTGACATCACACTTGTTGATAAGGTCAACAAACAGACTTATCTCATTGATATTGCAGTGCCTATCAGCATGAACATGCAGAAAACTCACGCAGACAAGATAAGTAAATATACAGACCTAGCACACGAGCTGCCCAAGCAGTGGAGGCAGGACCGAGTACGTGTTGTACCCATCAACCTGTCCTGGTCTGGTGCCTCACACATTGCACCACAGCCTCAGCGCACTAGGACTTCATAAAAACACTTACGCACAACTCAAGAAGGCTGTGGTACTCAACACAACACTCATAGTTAGGAAATTTATGGACACAAGCACCCATCCCTAACTATTCTTCCATACATTTTTTTTTTTACACTTGGCAATATGTGCTTTGGTCTTTGACCCGCCATATTGTCTTAGCTGGGGAAACCCATTCTTTGAAACTTTTTCGAAATGATAATAATAATAATCTCCACACGCAACTACAAGAAACACATTCTACACGATGCAAACACACATGACGACAAATGCAGGAAATGCCAAACTGCGCATGAGACGATCGACCACGTAATATCAGGCTGTTCCCTTCTCTCTCAAACAGTTGCTTCCACCGACACAATCAGGTAGCGTCCATCGTTCATCAACAACTAGCACACAAACATTCACTTATTAAGAACACGGTCCTGTACTATAAGTGCTTCCCACAAAGCATATTAGAGTCACCCCAATATAAACTATACTGGGACCGCCCTATTCACACAGACAAAACCATACATCACAACAGACCAGACGTCACACATCTGGTCAACAAACAGACCTATCTCATTGATATTGCAGTGCCTATCAGCAAGAACATACAGAAAACTCACGCAGACAAGATCACTAAATACACTGATCTAGCACACGAGCTCCAGAAGCAGTGGAGGCAGGATCGAGTACGTGTTGTATCCATCCTTGTGTCTGCCACTGGTCTGGTTCCTCACACATTGTACCATAGTCTAAGCACACTACGACTTCACAAAACATTTATTCACAACTGCAGAAGGCTGTGGTACTCAACACTACACGCATAATTAGTAACTTTATGGACACAACGACACATCCTTAATCATTCTAGCACACGTCTTTACACTTGGCAATATGTGCTTTGGTCCTTTACCCGCCATTTTGTTTCTGCTGGGGAAATCCAAGGTTTGAAACATACAAACATAATAATAATAATAATAATAAGTATTAATAATAATTATATAATAATAATATTAAAAAGCCTCCATGGACCCCCATTAAAAAGCCCCCATCGCAGTGGGGTCGGGAACTACACTAGCTTTAGGGTAGGCTAAAACGTCCAACCATCCAGCATGAGAACTCTTTCTAATGTAGATCATGCTGCATCGGGTGTGGCGCAAGATAAAGTCAACCGCTTTAGGGGGTGAGACAGAGGCCTCCATTCGAAAAATATACTAGTCTCCCGCAGGTGGTTTTGGAGAAAGTGCCACCCCGTCCTGCAGTATGGCTACCCCAATTTCGGGCAACCCCATCCAACCCCGAGCAGTCGAAAGTGTTTCGTCTGTGTCAGAGCAGGCGACCACCAAGATTCGGAAAGAACGCAAGCCCATTCGATGGTCATCACAGATGAACCAGGATCTTATGCGCTAATTCTACTCTGTTATATAGTTAGGGACAATTTCACACATTAAAACAACTTGCCACAGTCATTTACCATCTCAACACACACGCTATCCCACAAAACCTTGACAATATCAAAACATTCGAAGACTTACATACAACACTCTACTGCACGGAACATGGAACCATTCTGGCATTTGGAATCAAACAACACTATCATTGCACGGTCACAAGAATACACCCCCCCTTGGAGACTTCGCCTTGAGGGTCGCATCAGCGACCTTTAGATGAGACATAGCCAGGCTCACATAATACTATGCAGGAAACACAACAAAGAAAATTATGTCACAGGTCAGAAAGATATTGAAGCATATAAACACTCGCCTTTCATACTCAGATCATCAGAACGAGGTTCAGGAACATCTCGACACACTAAACCAATAACTGAGTGAACTTACAAAAAGATTACAAAGATACGAACAGTGCAGTCTGCGGAAACAACAGAACAACACTTTCCTATATAATGAGAAAAAATTCTATAGATCTCTTACATCTTCCTCCACTACACCCAACACAAACGCACTCACCAGCAAGGCAATACATGAATACTGTGGTCAAACCCTATCCCCCACAATGATAAAGCTCTATGGATCACAGAGGAACAACAACTCACTGAACACTTACCCTTCATGTCCTTCCATGAGATTACTCTCGCAGACATACAGACAGCACTAAAACAAGCACACAACTGGAAGGATCCTTTTTTAAGCTTTGTATAACGCTTCTGGGGACGTCTTTGTTCGCCAGAGGGCGTCGTTGTGTAGTGTTAGAAAAAATAGAGTCGAGATCAAAATAAAGAGTGAGTATTAAATATGTATTTCATCATGTGTTTAATTTCAAATAGGCTGAGAGTAATTGCTACACAATAAGTGGTGATAAATTGACATTATATGTTCGTATTAAAGAAGATTTTAATATCGCAAACATAAAGTTTTGGTCCGTCGAGAGAAGATTTAGGCTTATTTCCGACATCAATTGGATTAGGCTTATATGAAAGACAGTGCAGCGAAACATTAATAGACAGTTCATCGTCAATCAGTGTTATTATCCGTTATCCTGAATCGTTAATGAAACAACGGAAAGTCATAAAATCAAGGATTACTTGTGTGGTGTCGTTTGTAAAATCGGTAGAAGCAGGCGTTCGGATGCCAACGCCGCAAGATGTCATTTCACGTATAGACGTTTAGAAAGTGTGTGGTCTGAAAACAATATTATCAGCATAAATATAATTTCAAGTGGTTCAGATGCTGAAGTTCAAGCTCAAGAAACAGATATTTCTTGATTTTTTAGCACATGAATTTGAATTCTTTTTTGTTCTTTTTTCTGGTTGCTGCTTCTTGGCATTCTCTATTGTATATTTGTGTGGACTGTCAGTGAGCACTGTAGAATGAGCCACTTTTCTTGTGGAAGGCTTCCTTAAACCTCTGACTGGAATAGGAATCAAGTCTCGGAATGTTGGGAAGCATTGTGGAGTAGATTCTTTCTGTGTAGATGTTCCTGGTTGGTGAAGATGATCCTGGTGTTGGTGGTGAGACAAGACAGCTATCCCTTTCATTGGAATTTTCCAGGGATGATGGCTGTCCAGACTTGGAAAGAGCTTGGTTGTGCATTCTGGATTAGCTGTGAGGATTCATTTAAAATATTTAAATATTCATTTAAAAATACTGGGGATTGAAGGGATGTATGCCGGTCTTCTTAAAACCCGACTGTGCATTTTGAATTGTAGCACCTTCTCCATAACCAATGGCAAATACTGTAGTTCAGGAATTTCTTTTTCCGTAACAATTCTACAGGATTCAGCCAAGTTGAAACGGCTTGGTCGAAGAAGCTATTAATGCTCTTGAAAACTGATACATCAAGAGACTGGAGCCTATGCGTGCAGTGTGAAGGAAGAGAGAGAATTAGGGTAGGAGAGAGAATTAGGAAGATAGAGTTAGGGTATTATGAGCACCCGTGCTCATTTAAACCGCAGAACACTGCTGTCTTTTCAGCCATTTTGTTTACTGCGGTGAGATGTTAACCTCAAAACTTTTACATAGGATGAAATGAGAAGGTTTATAATACGTTGATCTTAATTAAGAAGCAAAGCAATGATAATTACAATTGTTGCTAATATCCTGTTGCTAATAGAAACTACTGGGAACATTTTAGTGAGTCAATCTTAAACGTACCTTTTCAACAATTGATAGATGTAAATCGCTGTGATTCTTCTGTTGGCGCCAAGCGCTTGAGTGTGGGTTTCTACGATGTTGTTGATCATTCTTCAGCAAGGTGGCAGCACCTACTTCCTACAGGAAACGTTTTAGACGGGTATGCTCATATTATCCCCCCCTGCTCAAATTCGCCAGACTTACCCTTTTTAATT
This sequence comes from Thereuonema tuberculata, assembly GCA_023159025.1. Lineage (NCBI taxonomy): Eukaryota > Metazoa > Arthropoda > Chilopoda > Scutigeromorpha > Scutigeridae > Thereuonema > Thereuonema tuberculata. The sequence continues at coordinate 15,387 of JAFIDM010128365.1, forward strand.
GGTGCGAGGATGTGTTATTATTAGATATATTAAAGTTTAGTACAACACAGTTTTCATTTAAAAAAAAAAGTATATGAATAACTAAAGATATTAAATTCAGGTCGTTCGGCATTATGTCATTACATTAAATACTCTAAATGAACAGAAGAACTATTAAATTTCTGAACTCGAATCGTTAAGTCGATTCGAGAAAACATAGTTACGAGATGTCTGTTATGATGCTTATAGTTACATAATTACGAGTTACATGTCTTCTCCCATGTCGATAAAGAGGTGGAAACGAAACTGTGAAATGATCGAAACTGTGCGTCATTTCGATCATTTGCATTTAGTTGAATATGTTCCACTGCGCAGTTTCAAATCTCCT
>JAFIDM010128366.1:0-15751 GCA_023159025.1 Thereuonema tuberculata
AAACTGTAGAGGGGTGTAATAATGTAGCAGAGGTATTTTTTTTTTTTAAGTACACACACACAGAGACACTTTAATATAATTTCAATAATTTATTGAAATATAAAATTAATAGAAGTTTGATTCTAAATATTTAAATATAGTTAAAGTCCTTGTATTGAAACAAGTTTAATAATCAGATAATGATTCAATAAAGTTCTTCAGGTAAGTAATGTTAATGTTCCTTAGGAATCGAATTCTTCCTTTAATAATTTAACTTCACAAAGTCAATATAATATCGAATAATCGTTCCGATAATTCTTACTGTTAATAATAATTGATTTGTCCGCTCGACAAATGTTATTCTCAACTTCCTTGAATGAATTAATAATAATTCAAAGCACAAACAGTTTCTAAATTCTTTAGTAGTTGAATAATAATTGAAGCACTAATTTCACTATAGAATTTCCAATTAATAATATAATATATATTTCACTTAAATATATATCTGAAGCACTAACTCTGTGATACTCACTTTGCATCGACAATATTCACACTGAATAATAAATTAAATATCGAAGCACTAATTATTTTATCTGCTCACTTTAACGATAATAATTCTTAATTATCGTATTAACACTTCTTGTAATAATTAAGTTCACTTTCTCTTCTTCTTTAGTTAATCTGTTCCCTTTCCTTCTAATGAATTGTTCCTTTCAAAGTTAATAGTTGAATTTCTACTTGAACTCGCTGAATCGACCTTCGATATAATAGTAATGTAAATTCTACTCACAGTTTATATGAATTTCTCACTAAACGCTCGATGAAAGTCATCCAGTCTAATTTCCTTGTATTTGGAAGGCAATTGAATCCATTTCAATTTTCGCTCCTTCGTTGCTGACCGTGCATATGATGTGTCTCTTCCCGTGATGCGTCTTGCTTCCTCGGGCTCTCATGACGTTGGTTGCTGACGTAGGTCTGGCCTTTCCATTGTAGTATCGGGGATTCTTACGAATGGAACCTCCCGTTCTATTATTGTGCTTTCGTCTCACACTTCTCTTTCCTTTTACTCTTACTGACGAGAACGAGGCAGCGCCTTCACTTTTATTCCAATAATCAATGACGTCATAATTATTCATCCTTTTATTTAATCATTTATTTTTAATAACTTCAGATTATATTTCAAGCATTTATAATTATTATTTTGATTAATAATATTAGTTATACTCTACAGAAACTTAACTAAAATATATTAAGTAAGAAACCCAACAAATATAGAGATTTCAAATAACAGATTTATTAACAAGCGGAAAAAATTTACTTAACATCAACAAGAATTCTAGAACCTGGAAGCAGTCCTTTCAAACGAATAAATACAGATAAGTACTCAGTCTCCACTAAAAGTTCAAAATTATTTAACTCAAAATGGGAAAAAAAATTATTATTATTCACCTAACATTATTATTAAAATTACAAAGTTAGATGAGAAGCAAAAGAAGTTAAAAAAAAACATTTTTAACTTGGAAAACCCTACCCCATTAAATTGAGTGCACTAACCTTCAAAAACCAAAAAAAACCTTAAAATTTGTTCTAAGTTCAAATTATAACAAAATAAAAAAGAATTACTTTGCTATAGTCTATGGCTTATTCCTCCTATAAATTGAACACTCGAGTGTGCATTGTCAGACTGCTTCATAAGGACACTGATAGACTGGTTTAACATTGGTGGGCTTCTCACCATATGATTTCAAAAGTTCTGAAGAGGATTCTAAAATATTCAAACTTTGGCAAAATAAAATGTTGAATGTCAGGCTCAATTTCAGCCAAAACATTAAATATTTAAGCTTACCTTTAAACTTAGAGAGAAATTATAATCTAATAGCAAACCATAAAAATTCTATCAACTAACTTATTTTTATTCAACAACAAAGTTCATTTAATATTCTCTCTGGTTCTTTCCAGTAAGTAAAAAAAAAAGCTCAATTATTGCATTAAGTGAAAAATAAGTAATAATGTAATTTATAGGAGGAATAAGCCATAGACTATAGCAAAGAAGTGTTTTTTTTTGTTTTTTTTTTTTTTTTTTTTTTTAAAGAATTACTTTATTTAGAAGTGTAAAATAGTAAAGAGCAGGGATTAAATAACAACTACAACTTAATTCTATTTAAGTTTACAAAATTCACCGCCATCTTTAGTAATTCATAAAACAAATAGTATAATTAAATTTTAAAGAAAAAATTGTTTTAAAATCTAATTTAAATGCTATAGACTTTCCTAGATAATCAAGGACGTGTAGACTCTTCTAGACCTTGTTTCAACCACGGGTGATACATGCTGCTTAACTCACATCATCTTCAGGACTCGATAGGAATAAGTGGCACAGGTATTCTTCTCAACCCTAACCACATGAAATTCGTTAATCTTCATCTAACACTGGATATACGATGCTACGATGATTTATTTCACTGCACTCAATAATCAGTGTCGCTGCTTACTTATTTTAAACATAGGCACTGAACTTTGATACGTTATTTAGAAACATTCTATTTATAAATGTTAACACTCGTATCTTTCAGCAGCAAAATTTAAGCAGCATAATTTAACGATTGTGTCACGTGTTGAATCCAGTTGTATAGGTTGTAGTCCTATTTTAGGTTCTATGCCCAATCTCTCCAGCAGAATAAAAAGAATGTCCATATTTAGAGTTTACACGACTAAAACTTAGATAGAAGATGAATTACACTAGATAAAGTTACACGAGGAAAAGTATAAAAAGCGGAAAAACCTTGAAGAACTTGGTTCTAAATAGGTTTAATAACTATCTAAGGAAGATTCCTATCGTAGGACAAATTCCTCAAAAAACAAAATATTCACGAATGGTAACGGGAAACTCCTCGTCTACCAAAAGTAAAATGGTGAAAAACATCCTATTAATTCAGCTATATGTCCGCAGAACTCGAAGGCTGAGAACCCAAAGCCCACAATAGTCCTATCTTCTCCATGGCAACGACGGAGAAAAACTAGTGATAATTCACTAACAATAATTCTTCTATAGTCGACGACTTCGGAACTTCCAAGCATTATAAGTGTTAGCGCCGCTCACAGAAGGGAAAAAAGTATTCCTACGCGGTTGGCTGATTTAAACTCCATATGGGGGAAGCTAACAGCTTAGATTTAATCCGTTAATTGCAAGGGAGCCAATAGTTTATTTTTTAAATATTTAGGATCTATACTATTTGTTAATTTCAATGCTAAATACTGAATGATATTATTGAAAATATTTAAGAAAAGTTGATATTCTAATTCATGTTCAGTGAATATATCAATTTTATAGTTAAATAAGTTCTTAATAATTTATTTTAATTATGATCATTGTTATTATAAAGTTATCATTAATGAATTGCAGAGAATGAACTTTATGGAAATTAAATAAGTGTTTTAAATATTGATTTTTTAATTGCCTTAGAGTTGGTCTCTTTAAAAAAAAAATGTTAGTTTAAAATAAAATAAAAAATAACATTTTTTTTTTAATTTTTTAATTATTAGCTTTTATATGTTTTTATTAATATAAAGTAATTTTTGAAAAACGAATTTATTCCTCTTTCTTATTATTTGTTAGCCCTGACAAGGACTTTAAAAAAAAAAAAATCATCTTGTAAGTCTTTGCCGCTCAGTTCTTCATCTGAATCAGAAGTACTTGAGTTATTATTCAAGTGTATGATTACCTTTTCAACAGCTTTATCGATGAGACCATCAATATTCCATAGTTTTTCTTCTACTTTCGTAATGTGTGCCACATAATTTGTCCAATGTTGCGCTGAAATTTTTGTGACAGCTGTGTGGGCAAGTGTTTCAACATCGCTCAACTTGAAAGTGCGATTTTCAGCTGCTACATATCCTTTCAACTGACTCCACACCTGCTCGATAGGGTTAAGTTCGCAATGGTAAGGAGGTAATCTTAATATTGTGTGACCTTCAATGGATGCTAAGGAATCTATCCTGTATCCATCAAATTGATGTTTGACTGAATTTACAGTCTGCAGTAACTCAGCTTTTACATTCTCGGCGCTCCACTGCAGTCCTTTCGAACTGAGCCATGACTGAATATGAGATTTTTTCCATGAAGTGGTCGGAATTTTCTCCAGTTTAACTGAATGGTAAGGCGCATTATCCATAATAATGACACTGTTGTGAGGAATATTTGGAAGAAGCTGACATTTAAACCAATTTTCAAAATGATTACCATTCATCTCGTCGTGATAATCGCCTGTATCTTTCTTTGCTCTGAATATATCAAGGGCACCTTCAACAAAACCATTTTCATTTCCTGCATGGGTTATTATTAATCTGCCTCCTTTTCCCGATGGAGCTTTCACTCGTGTTGTCAAATTCCTTGCAAAGGCTTGATGGCTACTTGTGATTGTAGTATCATGCCATAACCTATTTTTTGAATGGCCTGCATTAATCCAAGTTTCATCAATGTAAATAATACACCTGCCGTCTTCTCTGTGCTGCTTGATTGCCCTTAAATATCGTCGTCTCCACAAAATGATATCTTCTCGATCAATCAGTGCTAAATCGCGATAACGCCGGCAATATTTGAAGCCAATATCATTTAACACACGCTGCATTGTTCGTAGCGTAAAATCTGGTAGATCTGAATCAGAATTTACTGCCTGAAGGACCTTCGAAGCTGTTGGGATTTCATTTCGAGCATAAAATTCGTGTACCTTTCTCCGAATACATGACAAATCGAAGCTATCATATTTTCGCGTTCTAGTCCGTTGACCTTGACTTGACTGCCGACAATGGACAGGCGACAATGCTTGACCAACTCATTTCGCTTCCTTTCTGATCGCGAAAATTTTGGAAGAATTTACTCCAGTAAAACTGCTCGTTAGCTCCACGATGGCACGAATGGAATGCGAAGGATTATCAGTACATAGTTTGCAATAAACATTCAATAAGATTTGCTTCGCTTGACTGTTCTAAGCTTTCCCTTGACCGGAACGTCGATACAATTTTGACGGGGACAAAACAGCCAATATGGCATAAATACCATTGATAGATTAATGATTTCTATTCCTACATCCAAATCCTTTGGTTTCAATTCAACTGCCTCTATCTCGTCCAATCTATGAGTAATGTTGTCTTCCAATAGAAATGATTTCTAAAGAAAAAAATTGTAATCAATCCCTATTGACATATTTATATATATATATATATATATTGCGTTGGGTACCTTAGCATTAAAATTGAAGTTACATACTCTTAACTAACCAAAATAAATTAATGCATCTCAAACTCATTAAGTAAAAAACAAAACAAAACAAACAAACAAATAATCTGAGAAAAGTAAAAGTGTTTTAAATATACTAGATCATCATTACCAATAAAATATCTTCTTTAATACTCTTAAGCAATATTTCATTTCTTTGAACAAGAAACTTCTTCAGATTTTAGTTGAGGAAAAGAAATGCTTTCTCTTTCCTGTAATACTTTATAATTCGTTATGAATACAAACTTTTAAAAATGTACAATAATATTAATAACATATTAATTGACATCGTGCTTAGTGTAGTGAAAACAATACTTTGTTCAAAACGTTTAATTAATATAAATTTAGATGCCACAATTATTTTGTTTTCCTTTTGTTTACCATGTTCTTTTTTATACAACCAAAAGCTACTTCACAAACATTTAAGAAATTTTTCTTTATTCATACACGGTTTAGAATTAATTACACATGGTTCTATCATCAGCCTGTCCTTCTCTTGAATTTTACAAACTATATCCACTTGAGGATCTGGATTGTGCTTCATTTTTGCGCAATGATCCGCCCAATCTGATATGTTCCTTTATTTTTGCGCAATGATCCGCCCAATCTGATATGTTCCTTTTATTGTATCTAAAAGCTCTTACATGCTCCGCCACTCGTTCCTTCAAGGTCCTACCTCTAGAACCGTAATATATTTCCCCGCCAAATGAAAAAAAAACAAATGAAAAAAAAACAAAAAAACCCCAACTAAATATCTTTAAAAACATAGAAGTTTTCTTTAACTATATTCCAGGTAGCGCATTCCGAAAATGTTTTTCAATGTCAACGCAATGTTATCCCTTTTATTTCTTGGGATCATTATTATTCCGACGAACAATTTAACATTTAACGTCATTTAACGTCTGTCCTGGTCTTAAGAGTTATGTATAAGCACATACCTTTTGCTCTTCGAAAATATCTGATTGGTTCTAGAGGTAACACACGTATGAATCGATTCTACACCTGCTTTCCTAACCTTTACGTTGGTCGCAAACTTCTTGTCCTAAACGCCTGAGATTCACTTTCGGTTCTCCAGGAAAACAAACGTCGATATAGTATGTTCTGGTGTCGACCGGTCTGCGATTGCAACGCTTCATTTCCTACGATGATTCGGGAAATCAGTAGCTCAAACTGTCGTCTGGGTCCATAGCACTTTTTTCCATAGTTATTTATTATTTGAGATCGCAATCCATTTCCATCCCGTAACAATCGGCCATGGCTTGTCTTGGGCTCCACAAATTCTATGGATCATAGCGGCAAAATGTCCCGTCGTATAATTTCTGTTGGATGCCAAAACGAAAACAATCCAATCTCATTGCTGGAAGGCGCACACTTGTCTGCTTTTTTGATCGAGAACGTGAAAGAACATAAATCTACGCGAATCTATGAATCATAAATCTACGACTAAAACAATCTACAATACATTTCCAATTAACAAATAAACCAATAAACAGGCTTGGACACTTTTTTTTTTTGAAAATGAAAAACTCCATTTATTTCAAATTCAAGAATTATTCTAAATAAAGTACAATCCAGTCCTACTAAGTTTGAAAAAAAAAAACAAAAAACAAAAAAACAATAACAACCTGTGTTGTAAGTGCTGCGAATCATAATAAATGTAGGTTCCAAAGATAACATATACAATTTTGAAACATTATACAACATTTAATAAACTAATTTAGATAAATCTTTCCACAAACAGAATGATCTATAAAATAGTAGTTTCTGTTTTTTTATTTTTGCCAACCCATTGTTTTTCCGCAGTATAATTTTTTTTCATATATTATTTTTTTTAAAGTGAACATTTTTTCATTTTTTTCATTTCTAGAGAGAATTGATCGAAGATTTTATTAATTAATCTATTTTTTATTCTCAATTGTCGCCATCTTAGTTTTCTATATAAACTATTACTTCTTGTTAAATTTATATGATTTTTTTACAATTATTATAAACATATTTTATAATAAAACCTTAAGATCAGAATGTAAATTACCTTTTGCTGTGGAAACAGAATTTTATTAAAACTTGATTTTTTTGAAGTTTATCATAGTTGTAGAAAATTAAATTTAATATTTTTTTAAAATCCTATTGATATTTTTTATTTCTTTTTTATTTAAGTAAATTCAGTTTTCAATTCCATAATTAATTATTGAATCTATGTATGCTTTATATATAATGCTTTATATATTATTCAATTATCTACGTCAAACGAACATAGTATTAGTAATTGATTTAACTCACTGGCGGATCCAGGATTTTTCAAAGGGGGGGGGGCTAACTTTTCTGAAGGGCTGACTATATTTGTGAGTCTGAAGTGCACCTAAGTAGCCAGCTTTTTATTAGCAATTGAAATCGATCAATCAAATTTATCAATTTCGAAATCAATAAGGCCTAGAATTAATCTTACTACATCAATAAAGGCTTAACAAATATACCATATTTTCACATTAAAATTAAAAAAAAAATACAAAGCAATAAATAAAGACAATAAATATCGAATAACCCTGAATCACCATGAAAGAATAATAAATCAAAAATACAAATAAAAACAAGATAAAAACTACAATTAATACTAAGATTAATTTTAACTTGTTTTTATAACAAAGACTAAAAAGAAAATCAACCTTTTCCCATAAAAAAAAAAATGTGAAACTGGATATTTTAAAATCGAAGATTGATAACTAAATAAAATTGAAATAATGTCCTTCTGCCACATTACACACTTTGAAAAAAAATTGAAATGTATTCTATACTTATAATTGGAAAAAACTTCACAAGTAGATGATTAAAAATTTCCAACTAATCTTATATTAGCAGAGTGAGTAAAATTGAACACAATAATTACCGGATTGTAATATTGATGAAACTCGATCTCACTAGTATGTAGTAATATTATACTAACATCGGAAAAATTCAGGAATGATATAATTGTCGCAATATCAAAACTAAATATATTTCTTTCATTAAATCCCAATACTACTTTTAAAATTAAGTAGTATACATTATGCACAGTTCTTCACTTATAAAAGTTCAAACAGTTCAAAATTCATTGAATATAACTTCTATCGAAACTGTAAATCATAGTCTTTCCACTTAACAACGAGTTCATCTAATGTTGAATAACATATTTGAGGCGACGCATAACTTTCCACTTCAATTAAATATGCAATCTTTAACTAATCCGAAGTTGTTCTAAAACGAATTCTACTATTGTTCGATTTACTTCAACAACGATATCTTTCTCAAAATTCATCTTCACATCGACCATTTAAAATCAAAATCACTTACTTTAATCTTGTTTGAATGCAGTTGGATTTCGTGGATATGTAGTATTATTGTTTCACCTTAAAATACTTTGCGCCACTTCATTCAATGAATCTTCTAATCGAATCCCAAAATGGCGTCTCTTCCATCTGCATTATGATACTTGTAATAGGGCCAAACTCCTGTCCAGATGTCCCATTGAGTAACACCAGAACAAACATTAACGCATTTGATTCTTCAAGCCTTTGCATTAATTTTAAGAATGTTCTTTCTATTAACTCCATATTTGTAAAACATTTCATTAGAAGTAAATACTTATCTTATTTCTCCTTGGGTTGGACATCCTCCAGGGAAAACTATCGATGTTCCTCGCTGAATGTGCCTATCATTCCAAAACTTTGTTCTCCTGTCACAGCACACACAAAACAATTCAATCCCTTGTTTATTCCCTTTCATTTGTTTTAAACAAAAGGTTAGTGATCCTTCTCCAAAACTCAGTTAAAACAATAATAGTCGTTGAGATGGCACTGTTAACAAAAAGGTTCATGAGTTCTCTATTGTTAAGTCTTTATCACTCTTAATATTAACTGAATAATTAAGGTTTGCATATTGCTACCTTTCTATTTTCACAAATATGGGAAAATTACACACACAATTTTAAGCAGTAGTCTGCCCAATCAAATATACTTTTCTTTTTTATGTATGAATTGATATTTCTTTTAAGCGCTATTGAAACGTTCTTCCGATATTTCCAAAGTACCTGGAATTACAATCCCTAAAAACAATCTTGAAAACATAAAAAACAATTACAATCGTAAAAACACTTATATAATATTTATTACTCTGTAATTTAATTACAATTATTGAATTTTTGAAAAAATGTTCCCTTCATTCTTATATATAATCTTAGCATTTTTGTCCTTACATATTTTCCGTAAATCAGGTAATTTTACTCCTTGTTGTATCTTAAAAACCTTTTGATATATAAAAAAAAAACATTATAAACATTAGAAGAAGTTAGTTTCTTTGTTTTAACAGATTTAATTTTATTACTATTTCCTACTTACTCTAATATTATATTTCCTAGAAATATTTAATATTTCAGAATCTAAACTCAAAATGTTGCCAACCTTAGATGAGAATTATTACAAACTAATTTGAGCAGTTTTAAAAAAAATTTCTATTGAAATTTTACATTTTTGCAAGAAACTATTCTTTTTGCAAATTTGTTCTATGACAAGTAAAGTTTCTTTCACTGGTATTGAGGTATACATTGCTTTTATGTCTAGAGAATACAGATGAATTTTTCTTATTCTTATTACTGTATTTATTATCTATAATATCAATTAAGCTTCTGGTGTTTTTAATTATGACATTTTTGTTGAATAATGGGAATTGTTTTAACAGTTCATTGAGGAATCTCGCTAAATTTTGTTTTGGTGTATTGAATGAGTCAATTACTGGTCGTAGAGGTGTTTTCTCTTTGTGTACTTTTGTAGTTCCCATTCCTGATGTTATCATTTTATATTTCTTGAAGTCAATAGTTCCTGCACTTTTTAAAGTTTTGTATTTCCTTTTTAATTTTTGTATGTAACTTATAGGTAGGAACCTTTTCTAATATTTCAAATTCTTCTGTACTTATTATTTCCATTATGTTTTCTTCATAATTTTGTCTGCCATCATCACTGTTATTCATTATCACTATGCTATTGCCTTTATCTGATTAGAGGATGATGCGTAATTCGTCATTCTGTAATTTATTTATTAAGTTTTATTGATGTCTTGAAATGTTTCTTGGTGTCATATTATAATTTCTTAAAACTGCTTAAACATAGATGTCTTAGTTTTTAGCTTCGTTTGTAGGCCTGGTTTTGTTACTGTGTTTTTATTAGTTTGATAAATTTATTAATTCTGGAGTTAATGAACTGGATGGGAGGTATTCGTTTAATAATAATGGATTATGTCGATATATTTTATTAACCTTAATCATTATGTAATATGTAGTTTTTAGAAGCCTATTTTCTAAGCACTCACGCTGAGTTCAAGCTCCAATTTCCTTTAAAATTGATTGTGAAGAAGATGATACATTCTTACAATAGTTTTCTTACCTTCTATTTATTAAGAGATTATATAAAATAAATATATACAAATTTTCGGAAGGAAAATATCGTACTTCCTTTTTAAAGTAATTCATTTTTAAAACTAATAAATAAGGGGTTAAAACAATTATTAAAATTTCATGCATCACATTACACGAAATTAATATAACAAATATTTATTATTATTAATAAAACAAAGCTAAGTAATAAAGCTAGATCATGATGGTAGTAGTTGGTAGTTATTGGTGCTACTTCTTTAAAAATTATTTTTCTTTTAGATTGTTTTTGAGGATACATTTATCAAATTACACGCTAACTTTACAAAGCTTTCTTCTAATTCTACTCCGTCATTTCTGTTTATATTTTTTACTTTAGAATTCCTTAAACGTTCAGTAATTTTCCTTAATTTAGTATTTTTTTCTGTACATAAGATTTCAGTTTCATAACCAATGCGATGTCCATATTTGAGGTTATGCTCAGCTAATTCAGATTTCTTAGTTTGATATTGTTCCTGTGCTCAAGGACACGTTATCGAACAGTTCTTTTAGTTTCTCCAATATAAAAATTTCTACACGTTCCACATTCTATTTTGTATACTAGATCCGTTTGGTTGATTTTTTTCACTTTGATTAAATTTTTGACATAGCCTATATTTTTCAACTTTTTTTTATATTCAAAACCTACTTGAATTTTGTGTTTTTTACAAATTTCTTTTAGTTTTAAACTATTCTTGTTAGCATAAGGTAACATGATTCTATTTTCCCAATTTTTGTTTATTTCTTTAATTTTTAATTTATTACAGTTTCTAGTCGCTTTATTAATAAATGAATCATTAGTAAAGACTGAGGGCTGAATATGGGATTTAAACCTATGATACATTCTATAACTGATTAATTTTTCTGACTGTAGTTAATGGTACTGCTTTAGCACCCTACACGACTAGATCACAAATGCTCAAATGCCCCCACAGTTCATAATATACGAGAGCACCACTCGAAGCTCGAAACATTTAGCGAAGAATGAACAATCTATGCTTTCGCTACTGGGTTTCAAAAGCAACTTCATTCTCAATAATTAATTACAAAAAATAGTTTTTTGAATATATCACGTTTTTTAAATGGACTAAAAAGTATAAAAAAATTTTTCCTAGCCCCATAAAGATTCCTAACCCCATACAGATAGTCCTGAAAATTTGTGATTGTACAGTTTTAATAGCTATGAAAATACTTATAAGATTTAAAACGAAAAACTTGGAGGGCATGCAATAGATAATTGAGATTGTATGAATGGAGTGTATATTGCAATAGATAATAATTGAGATGGTATGGATGGAGTGTATGTTATCTTGCGCCCCAAAAGAATGCGAACTACAAAAGAATGCGAAGGCATCCAAACGAAGTAACGATCATACTAGAAAATGAATTTCTATCATTTAGTAAATTTATATATAGATTTTTGAAATAAGACTATCTTTTTTTATCCATATAAAATAAAACAGACATTTAATCTGTTTCTTCTCTGTAGTCATTGTAATCACACGCCGCTTTAAGACATTGATCGCCACATTGTTTTGTAATTCAGTATGACGCTACAGTAATTTGACGCGTCGTTCCTTATTTACTCTGTCGAAATTTGTCTTTCATTCCAAGGAAATGATTAGTTAAGTTTAAATTTTTATGTCTTAACTTTTATTTTTAATATATATATATATATATATATTTGCATAAATAATCATCACATTGTATGGGATTTTTTTTTTTTCATTTCTCTCTTAATAGTATTCCTTAATTCTCGACAATTTGTAACATGTCAATTTTGTAGTTAAATTTCAGAAAGCATAAACCTAAAAAAAAAATGTAGAAAATTATTTTTTTTTATATATTTATAACTTTGATTATCAAGCAGTTATTAATGTATGTGCAAGCTTATCATATTCAGTACGTAATGTGTAAAAAAAATATATTAAATATTTCTACAAAATTCGATAATTTAATTACAAATACATTTTTAATTGTGTATTTTTAATTTTACTAAATACACAAAACAAAAAACATCTAAACGTTATTGCAAATTTAGCTTTGACTAAAACTGTCATTTTTTATGGAAACGGCCGTAACCACTATATTCTTAAAAAATAAAAACACAATTGCTGAAATTATTATAATAAAACAGCAGTAATTCAATAAAACATTCCTTCGTCAGAAAAAAAAACAAAAAAAAAATTCTCAAGACCTGAACATTAAAGTGTTCTTCAGAGGTTTAAATTATCTCTGCAAATATATACTGTAAAATTATTATGTTAGATTCATCTTACCTTAGTGATAAATGATATAATTTCCACATTGCACATATTTAGTGGAAATAAATATATGAAGTAAATCAGGAAAGAGAACGCCCTTCAAAACAGATGAACACCCACACTGAATGGATAACAATGAATGGATGATGTGAAATTGAAATTGATGTGAAAAGCGCATAAACCGATTGTTGTCAGTGATACTGTGATAGTTAATTATTGTTCTTGATCTTTAATTTTTCGAGAGATAAATGACCTATGCGGGAGTGCCACTGTTTGTAATTTGACTCAATTTTTTTTAATTAGATGAACTTTCACAGTCATTGGGAATAGCTTTGTGAGTGAATGTATCTCAGTGGTCCCCAACCTTTTTATCGCCGCGGACCGGTCAACGTTTGATAATTTTACCGCAGCCCTGGGGTGGGTGGGACGTTGATTGTTTCTATTTTAGATTGTTTTAATAATTATAATTTAATTGTATTTAAACATGCCTTCAAAATGAAATATAGTTACACCAAAAAATGAATGTAAAATGATTTAACATTTTAACTCACCAGAACGCTAAATCAATGAGAACCCTGAGCTTGTTTCACTGCAATGCGACGGTTCCATCTGGGGGTAATAGGAGACAATGACAAGCGAAATGTGTTGCTTATGTCCAGTTTATTCCGTTTTATTTTGGTTCCTGTCATTGCAGAAAACCCCGCTTCGCGCATATAGGATGTTGAAAATGGCAAGAGGGATTTAAGTGTTGTGATGGCAATCTCAGGGTATTCCGCCATGACTTTAATCCAGAACACCGGCAGAGTTGTTGTCTCGAACGTAGTTTTGAGGACGCCGTCATTTGCAATCTCCAGCAGTCGATCTTCTTCCTGCACAGACAGGCTAGATTAGCCTGGCTTGTTGACAAATGGGTCTTTTATGGAGCTATAAGTTCATTTATTACCAGTTCGTGGGTCTTTTGTGGTTGAGAAGTAGAGCTTGAACTCTTTTAAAAGCAAAGACAGGTGATTGTGCACCAACTGGGAGAATGAATGCTCAGGCTCAGTCTCGCCTAAAATCCCTGCTAATGTCTGAAAATGTCCAAAATGCATCTGTTCATGGCCGTCCCCAGAACTCCAGTTTGGCTTTAAATGCAGCTACTTTGTATGCGCACTTGAAAACAGTTGTCATTTTCCCATGAAGGGACAGATTGAGTTCATTGAGCAGGCTGAATATGTCACACAGGTAAGCCAGTTTTGCGACCCATACCTGTCACTGAAATGTGCTGCCAGCGGTGACTTATTTTCTGAGAGAAACTTTGCAATGTCGCTCATAAATTCAAATACTCTGGTTAGCGTTTTTCCTCTGGATAACCATCTTATTTCTTGTATAAGAGAAGGCATCTGTGCTCTATGTCCATCTCCTCACAAAGCTGCTCAAACAGGCTCGAGTTAAGGGCGTGTGCTTTGATGTGGTTAATAACTTTAACGACATCAATCAATACGCTGTTAAATTCCAGTGACATTTTTCGGCTTGCCAGCATTTCCCTTGAATGATACAATGCGTAGATTATCTCTCAGGTGCAATCTCCTTAATCCCAGCAGTTAAACCAGACTGTCGTCCGGTCATGGCAGCAGCTCCGTCTGTGCATATGCCGACACAAAAGGACCATTTTAGTTGTCCTGATATAATCATCCAGTGACTTGAACAGTTCTGCTCCTGTGGTGTTGGTTGGCAAAGATAGTGCACATAACAAATCCTCATGCTCATCGTCCAGATAAAGATATCGCACATAAACAAGTAGTATTGCCTTGTTGTCTGTAGATTCGTCAACCTGGAGTGCGTACCACGTTGATGTATTAATCCTCTCCAACAATTCTATCTCAATGTCTTCGGCTATTTCCTCAATGCGCCTAGTCACAGTGCTAGCCGACAAGGGCACATGTGCTATCTTTTTCACAGCAGCCTCTCCTAGAAGTTCCCGGCAAATGTCTTTAGTGGAGGGCAAGATCAATTCTTCACCGATAGTGAAAGGCTTTTTAGCCTTAACAATACGGTTAGCCAACAAATATGATGCTCTCAGTGCATTCTTCTTTATTGATGTGGTGGCCCTCAGAAATTTCTTCTGTCCTTCGTGTTCCAGTTTTTTTCTTTCAAAATACTCCAGGGGCTTGTCTTTTAATCCTGGGTGCTTGGCGTTCAAGTGGCGAAGCAGTTTTGAAGGCTTCATTGCCTCATTAGAGAGCCGGTCGCCGCAAACTATGCAGAGGGGGGGGGGTTGGTATGTGGGAATCACCTGTCCCGATAAATCCATATTTCAAGTAGGACACATAGTCTGTTGAAAGTTTTATGTTTCTTTGATGTTAAAGGCTCTTCTGTCTCTTCACTGGGCCTTTTCTTTTTCCCAAGGAAACTTCATAACGACTTCTGTTTCGTACTCATTTTTGCTATGTTGTGGGTTAAATTTGAGCAAACACAATGTACACGTATAAGTACCGGTGAACAGAGAGAAGTGCGATGTACACCTTCTCTCCACCAAAGCTAAAACGCCACAGCCGGATACAGCTGCTCAGCTCCCGATATCACGATATTTTACGCAAATATTGTCGGTAAGACAGTCGCTAAAACCAGTCTCTGGTTGCCTCTGTTGGAAGGTTGTTGAAATAAAATAAAATAAAAATAGTGTATATAAGATGTTGTATTAATATTTGAGTTAATATTTCATTTTAAATTGACAAACACTTAGACATGTTGCAAAATTTCCGTTTACTGGTTTAATTAATACATATTGGGGTGTAACAACATAACAGGTAATGT
>JAFIDM010128367.1:0-15749 GCA_023159025.1 Thereuonema tuberculata
CTCTTTTTTGAATCGAGTTCATCTTGAGCAACCTGTCTCCTACGAAGTGACTTCATTACTCGCCTATTGTGGCGTCAATTGCTTTGCATAGAAACCAAATATAGCAGTTGAACTATGGCGGCCATTGGGGGGATTTTTTTTTCTTCTTCTCTTTTGTAAGACGCTTTCATTTCTATCTTCCTGGCCTAAATATTAGACAGTAATCGAATGTTCAGAAGTAGCATCTTCAGTAGAACCGGATCACAGCATTTTAGCAATATTACTGCAGTAAGTATATTTATTTACGATTTTCTGTTTACAGGCATCTTCCCTAGAAAATATTTGTAATTGGAAATGTTAATGTAAATGCCGTGAGAAGTAAGTACAACTATCTAAAAGTCATTTAAATATAAATGCTTTTGTTGCATCGAAATGTACTTTAAAAAGAAAAGTACATCATTCTTACTCGAAATAAACATTTCAGAAAAAAATACCATTCTAACGAATGTTATTGTAGTGGAAATAATTATGTACATGGAAAAAAAATAATCGTAAAATGAGGTTTAATAAAAATGAAAGGAATTATATTTACCGAGATAAAAATAATATTAGCGTGTAAATGTAGTTTGTGATGTCTTGGAGATTAAAACATATGTAATGACATATCAACTTTTGAATATCAGAATTTTTGAAAGAGTTAGTTTGTTGTAAGAAAAATAGTAATCAATAAAACCTTTCAGTTTCCTTAATAATCAGTTGTGGATGCTTAAGTGGGAAAGAAAGGTGCTTAAGTGGGACTCATGAACGTGATAATTTTTGGTTCCAAACTTATCTCCTCTCGGTACAATTTTTTTTACGAAAATCAATAAGAACATCGTACTAGTTAGGAGCTGTCCAAAAACTACGTCACGCTAATTTTTGCTATTTTCGACCCTTCCCCCCCCCCCCATCTCACTTTGTCACAATCTTGTGAACCCCCACTCCTAATATTACGTCACAGTTTCACGATTTCCCCCCCCCCCATTTTACATTTGTTTATTTTGTAGTTTTACCTACAAAGTTTACATCTTAATGACTGATATAAAAATTAAATTAAAAATTAAATAGTATAAATTATAAGGAACGTGTCTAATAATTCAACAAATGACAACCGAGAGAGGCACAAGGGAAAGTAAAAGGATTTCGCACCCCGATCTGTCATCGGCGCGGCGGGGATTGGGACGGCCGTTTCGTCCTTTTAGACTCGTTAGCCAGCCAAACTCCTCCGATGACAGGTCTAGAAAGTGCGAAAGGTTAAAGGATCCCGGTCTCGCTCCCGAAAGCGGGATCCCCGCCCTCCAAAAAAGAAAAGCCAACAGTTCAGATTAATGACTAATAATGGCTACTCTTCATGGTCTATCAAGCAGTCCACAGATCAAAATTCGTCTTCCAATTTGATAGCGGCACTACAAAATTCCTCCACATTTCCCCGGGCACTTTTAAAATGCCCTCTTCAAATAAACACTTAAGGACTTTCAGTTTGAATGTTTTGTTATGCAGAGCTACGTGGCCTTTCATCTGACTCCAAGCCAGTTCTATTGGATTCAATTCTGCATGATATGATGGTAACCTTAACACGTGATGTCGCTTTGCTGTTGCCATTTCATCAACATGATACTTGAAGTATTTTATGTTTTCAAACTTAACTACTTGCAGTAATTCTGATTTGAGCTGATCACCTTGCCACTGTAATCCAAACTTGAATTTGATATTTACGCCAATTCGCTGAACAGAGAGGTAAACACTTACCTTCCATCTCTTGATGATAATCACCACTGCTTTTTGACTGAAACATCAGAAGTCCTCAACACTGCCAGATGTACACAAATATAACGTCCTTTACTCGTCGGTGCCTTTAATCTTTTTGAAAGTCTATGCATAAAAGCCTCCTTCTTCGATGATAAGTATCATGTCAAGCTTTTCCAGGTATATGGCCTGCATTTATCAACGTTTCATCTAAATAAATGATAGTACTGTTGCCCGCATGAAATTGCCGAATTGCACGCAAATATTTGTGTCGCCAAGTGATTATGTCTTCACTATCATATAATCGTGAATTTCTATGCCGATACTAAATTCACACAATTTTAATGTTCTACGCAAAGGACTGCGGGAAATATTTGTCAACTCAACTCCGGATCGTCAGTAATTTCTTTCAATACATTTCCTAATGTTGGTATTTCATTTTGAAAAAAAAAACATTTTATGTATTTTTATCTCTAATTGCAGTGCAAAGAACAACAGCAAGCCTGCATAGGGACATGGCCTAATAGTGAAAGTGAACCATTTGAGGTCAGAAATAGATTAAGTGGTCTTAATAAGGAATAATTATTCCTTATTCCTTTGGGCCCACGTCTCCAGCTCTTACCGTTTCGTAGAGAACGCCTATGTCAAGGTACAACTTTGATTGCGAATTGCTCGGCCATCGCAGTAGATAGAGCTCTGGTTTTTGTTGCATTTATCTGCCCTGGAGATACTGGTTCTAACAGTATGCCACATGACCTCCCAACTATCCCAGAACCACGTGACTTGGATATGGGCAACTGGCTATGGGCCCTTAAATCAAGATTTTGGGGTAGGTACCTCTTAGGTTTATACATGGTATAATGGTACATACTGAGATGTATATGCATGCCAAGTTTGAAATTCGAGCGTTTTCCTAATTTGGTATATTTGTCAAGTGAAGTTTTAACTTTGAAGTCGAATTTAAGGGTGAAACTTCCGAATATGGGTACTAGAGGATAAAATGATCCTCTCTTAGAATACTATCGATTGGGTGGGTCCAATTGTCCCCGCCATTTATTTTGTCTCCCCACTATTAGGTCACTTTCACTATTAGGCCATATCCCTATGCAGACTTTCGGTTTCTCTATACCAACTTAGGAAAACGCTACGAACTTCAAACTTGGCATGCATATACACCTCAATATATACCATTATACCATGAGTAAAGACTAAGAAGTCCTACCCCAAAATCTTGACTTATGGGCCCATAACAAGTTGCCCATGTCCAGGTCACAGGGTTCTGGGGAAGTTGGGAGGTCATGTGGCATACTGTTAGAACCAGTATCTCCAGGGCAGATAAATGCAACAAAAACCAGAGCTCTACCTATTACGATGGCCGAGCAATTTGCAATCAAAGTTGTACCTTGACATAGGTGTTATCTACGAAACGGTAAGAGCTGGAGACGTAGGCCCAAAGAGAATTTTTCCTTATTAAGACCCCTTAATCTGTTTCTAACCTCAAATGGGTCGCTTTCACTATTAGGCCATGTCCCTTAAACAGGCTTGCTGTTGTCCTTTTATCATCACAGGCCTCTTGTTGCCTGGTGCGCGAAGAATTCCCTCAAATTGAAATTCTTTCTTAATGGCCATAAAAAGACGTAACCGATATTCCTATCAAAAATGTCGTTTTCTGAATGAATTCATCAACAGTCAGAATTGCTTTCCAATTCTTGAAATAAACATTTAAAATTAATTGTTCCGCACTGCTGTGAATCGACTGATCCTTACAATTATTTTTGAAATATTTATAAGGAGACGCATGCGACCCACTGGAGGCTGCCATGTTGATATGAGCCCCTCAACAGCATTAATCAATCGCGTGTTCCCTTGCTATGTAATCGAAAATAAACAAATCTAATAATTTTAACATTTTTCTGTCTCTAAAAATATTTAATGTTTTCAAATCTTCTAAATTCAGGATGAAATAAAAGAACGCCGAAACTATATTCTTCGCTACAGAATAATGTGTTACGCGGTTCTCTGACGTCACTTCAATCTTTACAAGAAACGGGACTGTAGTAATATTTCATCTTCTTGTATTATTTTTCAATTTATGAAGATTTATGTTCTTAAATGTTCTGATTTCTGAAATGTTCCACAAATACTGAAGACAATTAATATGGATTGTAATTAGGTAAATAACTTTTCCTTAAACCGACGCTGCTTTTATTTCAATATCTGTTATTATAGTGACTCATCCAATTTTTATTCTTTACATTTTGTTTTTCATAATGAAACAAGGCAAAAAAACTGATTTCATTTTGTACACGAAACCATAGCAACCCTGACATGTTTCACTTCCTGTGAGACAAAAAATGACCGCAGACCGGATCTCGTATTTTTTTTCCCCTATGAATCAATAAGGTATCACTCATACCTGTTCGACTTGTATTTTGGACTGTAGAGGTGGTGATGGACGGACAGAACCTTAAGAACCCCCACCCCCTTTACACTTTATGCTTTATGCTAAAAACATTATTTTTTTTTATATTAAATAATATAATCTTCTTGAATACATATGTACAATTGAAATATATTAATATAATGATGTTCATTAGAAATATACAATTTAAAATAAAATGTTCAGAGTTAGATAAGTAATTTAAACTAATGAATTCGATATTATTAATATAGTAAACAACAAGGTTTAAACAATTATAAAAGCAATGCAATACAGTTTTTAAAGATAAAGTAAGATTAACTAATTAATCTTATATGCATTTATTAACCATATGTTTTAAATAAGCCATTAGAAATATAGTTAGTAGAATACTAGAAACTTGGTATCTGCTTCTGTCATTAGTAGTTGTTTCATCAGAAATTTTAAAGTATCACGTTCTCAAGAATTAATAATCACTATAGATGAAATCCATTTCTGCCACATCCTTCGTTTGTTAGATAACTAATATTAAATTTAATCTTATTTCTTCAGATTATATAATGAGACATTTTAAATCTTTTTGAAAATTTTCTGTAATTTTTCGAATATTCATTTAGATTGAGTTCTTTCTTCCTGTGCTACATTCTTCTTATTCAGTTTTACGGTATTCATGAACTGATTTACTTAATTTGATATGTTTTAACATATATTTTCATTATAAAGGAAAACATTACACCGAAGAGCCATTACATTATGACCAACTACCTAATACGATGTAAGACCTCTTATAACCAGCAAAACAGCGGCCACTCTCCGAGGCATCGGTTCCATAGGTGGCGTATCTGACACCCTAATCTTAACATCGGTCTTCCAGTTCCCGTCATTTCGGGAACTGTGGTGTGGTGATGTAGTACGAACTCCCTTCTCCAATTCAAACCATAAATGTTCGATTGGGTTCATGAATGGTGAATTTGGAGGCTATGATATGCAATGAAATTCACAATCATGTTCCTCGAACCACTCATTGACGATCCTCGCAGTGTAGCATGGTGCATTGTCCTGTTGGTAATGACCATCACCATCAGGAACACAGTTGACAAGAATGGGTGAACTTGATTCGCCACGATTTTCAGATATCTGACAGCTGTCAGGGATTGATTTACTGGGATAATAGGCCATAATGAGTCCCATGAAAATATCGCCAACAGCATCACACCTCCTCCGCGGCTTCTGGCATCAATGACCAACAGTGCATCCAAGTGCCATTGCCTCCGATGTAGGTGCCTCGTAGATGCACGCTTGGCCGTCTGCTGTGATGCACCATGAATCTGGATAAGGCCAACCAGACGACTTTTTTTCAATCAACCTCGGTCCAATATCGATAATCTTTTACCGATTTCGCTATCGTCGATGTAGCGCAATTAGCATTAGAACCCGACAGGGTTTATGGCTACGAAGGGTTCGATATACTATGTGCTGTGAAACTTTGCCCTGTTCACCACTGTTGTAGCTGCGGGTGATTTGTGGCCCAGCCGCGAATGAGCTCGAAGAGACCGCACTTGTGGCGAAATGAATTACACTTTTATAGAAGCGAATCTGCGAAATCGGAATAAGAAGATGACGATGATTTACATACTAAGCTTCGCATCATATAAAAATCAAAAGGGAAATCATTTAAAATTACATTACCAGGATTGACATCACTACCAATTAGGAGCGCATGAAGAAAGAACTGGAATAAAAATTGTTCATTATATGATATAATCTGAAGAAATAAGATGCTAACTCTTCCGAAAATTTTAATATATTTGTTATCTAACAACAGTAGAAGTGTTGTTTCATCTAGTGATTATTATTTTTTGAGAATAGAAAACCTTAAAAATTTCTGAGAAACAACTACTAATGATAGAAGCAGATACTAAGTTTCTAGTATTCTACTAACTATATTTTTAATGGCTTATTTAAATCATATGGTTAACAAATGAGTATACGTTTAACAAGTAAGTTTTATTTTATTTTATTTTACTACAAATGAAGTTATTATCCAACAAGTACATGTAATTGCTATTTTTTGATTTTTATCTTTTTCATATCTTTAGAACACTGAAACCTGGAATGAATCTTCCTAAACAAATATATGATACATATATTAACGATTCGTTTAAAATCTCAAAACTTAAACTATATAAGAATAATTTAACTTCTCGAAAATTCTATGTGAAGAATAAATCGAAATCAGGTTAAAAATAAAAACACAGTCATTACAATAACTTTGTTATTGTAATCTATTTTTTTATTTTTAATTTGAATTAGAATTAACTAACAACTAAAATATTTAAGGAAATAGTTTTTATAATATTTATTTTACAAGAATTTACAAATTTTTGGAAGTAAATTTTTGTAAATAAGTATTTTTAAATGTTGTATTTAATTACAAAACCTACGAAAAAAAAAATATATGAGATTACGATTTCAGTTTATTTTCCTCCACCAATTAAATAAAGAGTTTGATAAATCTACGAAAGAGTTTACTATTTTTTCTTGGTAGCTATCCCTTGTGTAGCCTCTCTGCTTCAGTTGACCTTCGCTTTACTTCATTTTAGTACTTTTAGCCAGCCCTTATATTTTTATGACTCTTTTAGTATCTGTGCTGATTAGGATATGATTAGATGGTTAAATCATCCAGCCCCATCGAGAAGAAGGAAGTGCTGTGGCTCCAGGACAAAGTAATTTTCTGTTAACGTACTCCACTGAATGGGAAGAATCGCAAAAATTAACAAAAAAAAAAAGTGATGCAACAGTGATGGAGGCTTTTTTTTAAAAAAAAAAAAAATTAAAATATGGATCTAAGAATTAGTGGTTTGCGCTGCAAATCCAATTCATCATGTAAATGACTTAGGAAATAAGAGAAGCTTTCATGGGGTCTCCAAACTAAATATTTTTGATAAAATTGCTGTTGAATAAAACAGACAGTTTATTTTATATGATGATCATATTTTTATTATCTACAAGATATTAATTACATCGTTGTAAATTGGAGTATTTGAAACGTCGCGTGAGCAACTAATTCTCAATAGCAATCAGAATAAAAAAGGTCGTATTTTAAGCAATTTGCTCTTTATTATGCCACACATTTCAAAGTAAGCAATTCTGCAAACTAGTAGCCATTTTCAACAGTTTAATGGAAGCCTCTTAAGTTGCTATTCAATTCATACCATTCAGAATGGGCTCATGGCATCTAAAAACTGCGAATAATCTGTATTATTCTGCCTTTCCTGTCTTACTAAGGCCCATTATTTTTTTTATTCGCTAAACCCACCATCATCTTTTGAATTTATTAATCCTATCTTGTCATTCCCTTTCTGGAGTCTGAAGTCTACTGCTAAGAATTTCAAGTTCCAACTTTTCGCCTTTTCAGCGTCTCTATTGATATCGTTACAAACATTATTCTATTAATAATTTTATGGCTTAAATACGGCAAAATTTTCAGAATCTAAATAATTAAACTTCTTTTCTTTGCTTATCTTTTCCAAAGGGTAATGCCAACTAATGACTGCTCATAATAAGCTTAAAACAGCTGCTGTCCTAAAGCACATGAAAATTTACTTCAAGATGGATATGTTTCATTTCTTGTATTATTAAAATATAAATTGCTTTTTTAGTCGTTTATGCAAAAATCCCATATTCTTATGGTTTGTCTGTCTGTCCACCTTTACTCATGAAACAATTCCATTCCCGTTGCACCCGTTATTCATAGTCAGAGCTTTTTTTTTTCGAGATCAAATGGAAATTTAAAACAATACATTTCATTTTGTGGGCCCGGTAGCCGAGTGGGTAAGCGCGCTTGGCTGCGGGTTGGAAGTGGAGGGTTCGATTCCTGGCCTCGACGGAGGGCGGGAATTTTTCCACGCTCCTTTCTATTCCAAACAGGTCCTAGGGCCTACCCAGCCCTCTGTAAAATGGGTACCGGGTTTCTTTCCCGGGAGTTAAAGGCGGGTGGGCGTCGGGCTGGCCCCCAGGCCTTAACTTCGTCCCGTTGGCTCAGCTTGCTGGGAGCCTTGCCTCCAGTCGACCCCAACGGCCTAAACGGGGGGAATCTTTTAACTTTAACATTTAATTTTTCCATAAACTTTTCAAAACTAAATCTTCAATCACATAGAATTTTTCTTCATCTAGCGCTTTCTTTGGAACCATAAAAAACGAAAGGTCTAATAAATGCTACGGTGTACCGTTCATGTTCTTCATTTTTTATTACTTATGTCTACACAGTAGTATTTTGTTTTTACGAAAGATATCGACTTTAATTTATGGATGTTCCGTTATATCACAGTGCGATAGTTGATTGATCGATGTACAAAGCAAAATTACTTTCATTTTTTTATTCTTTAATTCCTGAATAAATTAAGTCGAATTCTATAATAGTCCCCAATGTATCAAAAGAAGTATATTATCAGAATCATGGATGAAATGAAGAACTTATTTTGAATTTAGTTAAAATATTTATCAATTTCTTTTCTTTTTTCTTCTTTTTTTGTAGATTCTACGTTTCTCTTCAATAATTTTGAAAGTTTATTTAATTCAATCTAATAAATCTAATAAATTTATTTAATATTATTTAATGTATATATGTATATATTAAACTGAATTCAATATAAATAAAGTTATTATATTGATTTCAGTTTAATTTACATTAAAAGCCAAAATTAAACTTTTTTTTTACCAGTAGTACTTCTACTTCTACAGTGAAGCCTAATACCTTAGAAACATTTTCCGCTCGAATGTAACTTTGCCATTTAATGCAATTTTTTTTTTTGGCTTAATTTTGAATTTTCTCGTCTGCTTGGCATAGAGGAATTCCAGGCCTTATGCTTTGTTGGACAGTAATCTTTACGTTTCCCTACCCTTCGATTTCATCTCCTTTTTTCCATTTGATGCATGCTAAAAGCAAATCATTTGCAATCCATCGATGAAGTCCCCCTTTTTCTGTCCCTACATTTTCTTTAGCGCTGAAAGGCGCTCTCCTGTGTCTCCTAATGTTAGTCATCACTCAATGGCTTCGAGCCTCCACAGTGTTTTCGGTGCAGGTGCATCACACTGTGAATCAGAGCTGTTAGAGTAAAGCGTTTTCTCCCCATTACCTCTCTATAACTCTGATTCGCTCACCTCGTCCATAAAACGAGCTCGGACTGTCACCTCCATCAGACAGTCGGTGTCCCAAACATCAGCCACCCACTGGACAAGGACGCTTAAAGAGGGATACCCGATACATCTTTCTTTGCTAAACTAAAAATAAAATGATTTTGCAAGAAAAAAAAATCAGTTGAATGTTTAAAATAAAAGATAAACAACTACCAAACTTTTTTATTTGTATATAAATATTAATGTTTATTAAAAGCTGTAATGACCTTAAAAATAAAACATCTTTTATTTATTTTTTTTAAGTAAAAAAAAAAAATTAAGTAAATAAAATAGAATAATCATTATTAGCCATCTTGTATTCTAGCCAGCGCAATATCTACTTTAGATTTACTCTAAAAACTGCAATTTCAGTCCCTTCCCATCCTTTCAGTCTCTTCTGAACTTGTTTTTTTCCCTCTTATATTCTCGTTATTCATCTTTATTTCGTGTCTTCCATTTTACACTCCTTGCTAAATAAATCAACTGTTTGTTCATATAAATCGATAAAGAAAATTTTTTCTAGTTTATTTAGATATTGTAGCTCCCAATCAATAACCTGAAGAAAACAAATTCAAACAACCATTTCATTGGTTTCTGACAGATCATCTTTGCTTAAGTAGAAATTCATTTCATGAAGAAAATTAATACATTTTCCGTCAAATACATGATCAATTAAAACTTCTTAACCTTGATCATTGTTTTCGTCTCAAACATTAAAATGTGTACGAATTTACTCCAGATCTTGTCAGTTCGATAACGGCACCAACAGATTCGAGAACGGAGAGTACATGAAGTCTGTAATCCTGTTTTCTATTGATTGTTAAAGCAATTCTTTGCCAATTCATAGCATTAATATTAATTGAGCATTCCTACTCGGAATGGGATTAGGAATTCTCTGCTTGGGACAGAGAATATTTCGAATTTAGAATGTTTCCGTATTTTGTAGTACGGCATGGTGGTGTTGCAGAGAACTAAAAATTTTCTACATTTATAAAAGATCTTTTTTTTTTTTTTTTAATATAACATGAAACATGAATACAAGTGAAACAAAGATTATTTACTTATTTATCATATTAGGAAAGGAACATCGAAAGACCCTGATGGATGAGAAACTGAATCCTTCCGGGGTTGACCGGCGGCAGATGGCCCCTGAATGATACATTATGTGAAAAATAACCCTGGTCAGCAGCGCCTATATTGACGGATAATGTGAATTACCTTCAAGGCTCCAATGCACTGGTTTGTGTCTGTTTGTAGTAGTGGGTGGGACAGTCAAGTCCCGATGTCCAAGAATTTTGGAGATCGGATAAGAATGAGCCCACTGCTATAAACCAATTAAAGAAATAAGAGCCTATAACGGTGTATTCCTGCTTAAGTCTCCCCATGTTCCGTCCTTGATGGAACTATTCCAGTCATCTTTAGACAACAGCGTATTTATGATCGTTGTTTATTACTAATCCTATTCTAGCTATTTGCGAAAAACCCATTAGAGAGAAATGTAATCATGCAGTCAGTGCTTGCAATGGTCTGACAATTCAATCATAGCAACAAAAAAACATTAAAGGCTTGTATGAAGACCCCAAAAAGAATAGCCTGGATTTCCCCTGTTGACAGAAGTTTCTCGACTTTATGATCTATTAGCATCACTTTATCCGCCTAATGTTTCTTACATGACCAAAGTATCCATCATATAAAGGAGAATGAAAGCACATAATGCATTCATCAAAAAGACAGAACGTTATCTCGAAAAGTTCCGGATTTCGGAATATTATGGCTTCGGAATTCCGAATTGTGGATGCTCAACTGTACAGCAATATATACAAAATATATTTCTTATTTATCATATAAATTTAAACTTACAATACCTTTTCCATCTGGGAAACTGGCACCCAATTCCTTATGGTGGCTCTTTGAAAGTATTAGCTAAACAGATCGGGTGTAGAGGATCTTACTTCCTTCCGACTGTCGAGAAATCACGAGAATCAGTGGATGAACACGATTGTCTTTGTATTCCAAGATCAACAATGGAACCTCTTCAATCATATATAAGCTTTATATATATATATAAAAAAATAAAGTAACAAATAATTATAGTTTGATATGCCAACTTTTGAACAACTCGTGGAAAAGAATTCGTGTTATTATTTTATCTGTATGTCAGTTTGTGGCATCATGAATTGAGAATATTAAATTGTCTTAAGCAGGCCAATTAAAATGTTTGATTTCATAAAGGATAATCAGTTGTTGTTTTATCTTGATGACGATTCTTTAACAGCGAAGGCAAATGGTGGTTTTCTTGACTTTCAACATTTCAATTATAGATTGTATTTGAAATCATTAAAAAGCTTATATTCACCTTTCAATTTCTATAATCTTAAATTAACATGAATTAATGTAACCGATTTGATGGTTATGAGTGAATCAATATCAAATAAACCTCTAAAAGTTCTGATTTTTGGGGTAACTTCACTTGTTGCCAATGATTCATACTAGAGTTTTACAAACTTATAACAAGTCTGTAATATTCCTTCATAGTTTTGATAAAATCAGCTTCTACTTAATAACTGAAAATTTCAAATAAAGAAATTTCAATTCTACCATTTAATTTAATACACTGATATTTAGCTTATGTTTGCCAAAGATGTAACAAGCCGTAATTAAATTAAATTTTAAATTATATTTTAATTAAATTTTTGTTCAGAAAATACCTCTATTATATATTATTACAATTAAAAAACAAACTTACTGAAATAGATTTAAAGGATTAGTTTTATTAAATTAAAGATTTACAAATAGTTCAAACCGAAGTAAATTATAAATAAATTCTCTCTTGTTTATTAGTGTGTTGCTATGAAATTCAAGCTCATATTTAAATCATTAATTAAGAGATTAATCAAGGATCTTCTGATCCTTGATATTTACTCATGATAGAACCAATTAGTTTCTTATTCTACTGATTCAATACTTTATAAGAAAGAGAAGGTAAAAGGATATACTGTATAGCTTCTGGTAATTTAGAAAAAAAGTTTAATTAAGTCAAAATTATTGTAGTAGAGGCCCACATGGAGGCGCTGGAGGTAAGGCTGCAACGTTTCATTGACTCAGATTGAAATGAAGTCGGGTGGTCAGTCCAACGCCCGCCCGCCTGTACCTCAGGAAAAGAAACACTTTCTACAGAGGACTGAGTATCCCCGACTTCCGCCGGGTCGGGGATTGAACCTGGCTCTTCCACATGGCACTCGGCTACCTTACCACTTCGCTACCAAAATTATTATATTAATTATTAATTCCATACTTAAATCATAACAATAAATTTGGTCTAAAGTTTTTATTGACATGGAAACAGATGAAAAATGTCAACCCTGCCAAATTGTCAAAAGCAAGTAGTTTATTTTCTATAGTTTTAAGATGTCTTCCTTTGATCAAAGACCTGCCCTAATCTTAATAGCCATAGCTTGTTTTTTCTGTGTTGTTTTGTATCAGTCCACTAGTATAATGGAAACTGCATCCTAATATCCTGCACAAAGATATATATATATATATATATATATATATATCCTGCACAAAGATTTCAAATAGCAAATAGTCTCCAGTCACTTGTGAAGGATACAAAATGTCAAACCAAAGTTTCCGGATAATCTTTGAAATCAGAGAATCTCAATCTTTGATTGAGAGAAAAATATGAGAAATTTGATCCCATTCTCATTGTTATCAGAATCCACTCAATTACATCTCGTCAAAACAGATTCAATGGTTTATTGAAAAAAAAAAAACTTCTGTTTTTTTTTTTTAATAAATCTTCCGTCTATCCTCAGTTATTTTGTCCAAATATTTAATTAGGCTTTTAGAAATAACATTTTAAGTTTTCTTTTTTTTTTTAATTTAAGAGAAATTTTAATTGATCTAAAAAATTAAAGAAAGTTATATTCGTTATTTATCAAATCAAAGTAATAGTTATTTATGAACTCTCTGCAGTCTTTTTTATTATTATTGTTAATATTATATTTATTTATTAAGCTTTTTTAACCTCCGTCAATTATTCGTTCAATATTGATCCTCTTTCAATAATTAATGATAATAATAAAAAATAATTTTTATTATTTCTTCTATTATTACTTTTATTACTTTCCTTAGATTATTTCTCTTCTAAAAGGATCCTAGTCCTTTATAAAATGGGATCCAGATTCTTTCCTAAGGTTTAAAGGCAGTTTTCATTTGATCCCCATTGACGCCAGAAAGATCAGGACCGTGTTTTTTCTGAGTGTTAAGGCGGACGAGCATTGGGCTGACCTCCCAGTCTCATTTAGACCTACCTATCTATCATATAATAAAGGGTAATAAACCAATACATCTTTTACTACAATTTTAGTCTATTCTACAAAAGTAACGTTCATCAAATCTTGTAGGCGTATCGTATGGGATGTCCTTTCATAATCGCTCCATTAATCTTCTTGTTTTTTGGCAAAAGAGATCTGCCTTTTATAATTTAAGTGGTTTCCGGTTTTTTTTTTAAGAGATTAGCGCGAGACGAAAATTGCCATGAAAAAGCATTTTAGAACCAAAACAAGGGATTTCTATCGATATCTTAAACAAAGAATAGTAATGTCCTGATTAATCCTGTAACGTTTGAGAAGAACTGGAATATGATTAAAAGTTACTTAGCAGATATTAATCCAAAAGAAAAGAGGGAGATTTTTATTTTCCACTGTTTTCATGACTTAAAACATCTATTTTCTTTTTTACAAAACAATTAAATAGAATTAAGATTTTATTCATAACAAATACATTTGAGAACACTTTATTATCTCACAGATTCTCCAACAGCATAAAATCTTGAACGTATTTGTTCCAATTCCAGTGGAGAAATTCACTCCACCCATTTTCTTTTTTTTTTTCCGTAGGTGCTCGTTGGAATTTGCTTCAACTATTCTTTTCTGTAGATGCAATTTCGTATCCCTCCCCCTTAGCATTGTAAAGTTGTTTTTCCCCCTTGTTCTTCCCCGGTCAGATGACCTAGGTAGGGTGCTGCCACACACTCATTGGTCAGTGGACTATTACAGGTGTTTTTGTGTGATGAATGGGCGCAGTATTTGGTCAGGGCCTTGGACAATGGATACA
This sequence comes from Thereuonema tuberculata, assembly GCA_023159025.1. NCBI lineage: Eukaryota > Metazoa > Arthropoda > Chilopoda > Scutigeromorpha > Scutigeridae > Thereuonema > Thereuonema tuberculata. The sequence goes on from JAFIDM010128367.1 coordinate 14,480, forward strand.
GGTGCTTTTGCATTTTGCCACCCTTCCTAACCAAAACTTTAGTGTTTTAGTGGGTTTTTTTTAATCACCTTTTTATAGGAGGAACAATTCAGATTACGTTACTATCTTTTGAACTTTTTAATGTGAGGAAAAACAAAAGACAAACGACTGACTTCAGGGAATTCTTTAATTCAAGCATTATTTTTCATTTAAATACTTAAAAAAATCAAATTCCCCCCCCCCCCCCCCAGTTTTACAAAATTATTTCTTATGCTTTACAGAATCTAATAATAATAATAATAATAATGGAATTAGGAACAATGTGAATTAAATGTAAGTGATGTATCATTATCACTGACATAATTAGTGAACATAAAACGAATAAATACAATAAATAAATAAATAAATAAATAAATAAATAAATAAATATTGCACATTCTGTGGAGCTGCTTTTACAGAATGTCTAAATTTGAAGAAGAAATATTATTATTAACAAAATGATCTATTTGATAGAACTGTATATCAGGAGCGAATATTCCAAATGAGCGGCGAGTACCTACGGAATGAAAATATCTCCTGCGATATTATATTTTTGCATTTATTCTGTTATAGACTCGTCTCATTGTTTACTGACTTCACGTGAGATAAAAAATGAAGTGTTTCCTGAAAAAGAGAAATTTCTGTGCATACAATTTCTAACCTATTCGCATGAGTAGCCGGGCTCAGATACGAACACCTTTGAGACCTAATAAAGGCGTATAGATGTCAAATTCTTAGCCTTCCATTGGCTTTTATCGGTCCAAAATAGATGACAGGAAGTGCGTTCAGACAATAGCACCTAGAGATGAGAGCATAGTCGCTGCATAAGAGGTAACACGATATTTTCTAAACGAGCCTTACGTTACTATGGCATAAGCTTCTTTTGCTTGTGAAAATGATTAGTATCGTTCATTTCTTTAAAAAAAAATTTAATTACTAATAATGAAAGTAAAAGAAATGAAATTAACAAAATATAGTTAAAATAAAAAGTTTAGTAGTTTTACTCACTGGCCAGTCGCCAGTGAGTAAAAAAAAAAAAAAGTCGAAGCAGAAATTTTTCAAAAAAAGTAATATTGAGATAAAAAGTATGATTTTACGTGTACTGCGTAATATTGGATGCAAAAATAAAGCCACATACCTGAATATTTGAGAAATGATTTATACAAAAAAATAAAATATACATTACGCGACGTTTGGCCGTCGAGAGACAGCCTCTTCAAGTTCAGTCTTGAAGAGGCTGTCTCTTGACGAC
>JAFIDM010128368.1:0-15748 GCA_023159025.1 Thereuonema tuberculata
TATATATATATATATATATATATATATATATATATATATATATATAATATAATATATATAAAAAGATCAATATAAAATTATTGATCCAATATGCCAATTATTTAAAGCACATGTGCCATCTTGCTAATTATGATTAATGGAGATTATTTAAACAAACAAAAAAACACACCAGAGATTAGATTAGATTATCTGGAATAATTGAGGACCGAGATATAAGTTAGGTTTATTCAACTTTAATAGAAATCAAATAATTTTTAACAATTTTCCAATAAGAAAAGAACAAAATGTAATATATTTAACCAAACAATAAATGAATGATTTAATGAACAAATAATCTTCCCCAAAGACATGCACAATAAAACACTAGATATACATTTGATAATTTTTTTGTGAAAATGAGAGAACTTTTGATCATTCGTTAGTTGCACAATTCAGTTATTGATGATTATAAAAATGTAATGAAATTTAAAAAAAATAAAAATATTTTAATTTACTCACGTTTTTGGTTTTTATACTTTGTATAATGTAAAAATTAGTAACATTTTTTTTTTGTATTTTACCAAGCAACTATTGTGACTTAACTTAATCAATTTGTAATTGAGGAACTGTTTGAATGTATAGATAAAATCTGAATCGAACTTAATAATCTGAAATATATAAAATAATGCCTACAACTTTCAGCAATTCCGCAAATTAGTTTCCTGATTAATCCACAGCAGACTGTGGATCAATCTTAGCGTTTTCAGGAAAATAACTTTGGAATCTGCAAAAAAAAAGATATTACATTATATGTTAAGAAAATGTCATGTTCAAAACAGATGGACCAAGCCACTCACTTGTTTAGTGTAGGTTCTCTCCACTTTTATCTTAATCATAAATTGTATCATCTAGTCTTAAAACATTTCATCTTTGCAAGAATGCTAATGATTGTTGTTTTTTGTTTGTTTTTTTTTGCTTTCAGTTTTAAGCCAAGCTCTCGAGATGATTATGTTTTCACCTTCTACAGCAAAAGGGGAGCTTACAAAATAGTGAAATAACCAATAACTGAACAATCCTTAGAACATGGTTCCACTTTGTGAATAGAACAGAAAACAATTCAGAAATAAATCCCAAATCTCAAAGGTTAACAAAAGAGAAGCAATTACACTAGAATAAGAGGTGATAAACCTTTGCCAATATAACTTTCAACCCTAGAATCATAGACAATCAGAATAAAGCAGTGATATTCAAACTCTTTTTTGCTTTCAGACTTTACTCTCCTTTGATATTATTTTTGTGAAATAAGATATTTAGTAGTGTGCTGAAATAGAGATTGCTTCTATTGATAATTCAATTTGTTTTAAAGAACATTATATTAACTACAAAAAACAAACAAACAGAAGGTTCCCACAGTTTGAGAACCACTGCAATGAAGTAATACAGCAAACTCCATTCATTGGAAGTTTGTCATATAAATTATTTTTAGATCATTACATTATCAATGAAAGAAAGATTGTTCATTTAAATCTGCTCTTAAACCTAACAACTAACTGTCTTTGCATTTACTTACTATTAGATCCTAATCCAAATAACTCAATCAATTTATTTTTTTATTTACTTCTAATAACTGAAAATACTGGTTTGTTTTTTTTTTGGTGTGTGTGCAGTTGAGAGACATACTTTCCCTTTGTCAGTAAGTATAATATTTAGATATTGTAATGTGTATATATTATTTTTAATAACTGATGGCACATGTTTCTTACATCTGATAATACAGATAGATCTTTTCAGAATTAAATATAGTGTTTTGTTCAATTACTAAGCTGTTTTATTATCTTAACAATCTTGTCCATAAAAAAAAAAAAACTATTAATAACTGATACAAGGAACCATGACATGAAAGTAATTTCACAATAATTTCACCTTTACTAGTAAATTCTTATTTTTATATCCAGAAATTACAAAATGAAAGAAAATGCTATGAAATCATATTTCATTGTATAAAAAAAAACCAACTAATATTTTAAGGAGAAATGTTGATGTGAAGGCAGAATTCGAATAAAAATACAATTTCCATATTCATAAAGTACAATTCTAGGCCCTCAGATTCAGAAGGTAATTTTTACTCAATGTAAAAGCAAGCTACAAATATCTAAAGAAATGAGATGCCTCAATTTCTATAGAACAAAGAAAAACATTCATCCACAAGACGTGAAGAATCATCTAACAATCCACAGCAAAAAAATAATTTGTTTAAAATTCAATCATTTAATTATAATTAAAATGAATATGAATATTTCCGGAAATATTTTTGCAACTAAACCAGAAGTACAGTTTCAACACAAATAATATCAAATGTTCGTATTACATCTTTTTAACATGAAAAAAAGATGATGGTATGGATGTGAAAAATGGCAGACTGTTCTAATTGACGATGACTTAGAAATTAAAAACTAAAGGCATGACCACAGTAGCTATACACTAGGTTGCCAGTTTATTAGGTATCCCATTTACATGAAGAGGGGTTATATACTTAATAAAAACTGACAAATCAGCATATAAATATATGATTTCAAAGAATTTCAAAGAATTACTGTCCTTAGATTCAACTGAATACCTTTTATTATTACAAATAGAATGATAAATTAAGCAATTAATATTTCCCATACAATTTTCCTATCTGTATACAATATATATATAATTTTTCCCCTTTATTTAAATTTCATCAATTTACTATGATAAAGTTGGCTGCCATAAAAAGAGCAATGCAATGATTTATGAACTGAATGAAAATTATGTGAAATGCGACCATAATTCCTATTTCTTCCTGTATTTATAGAGATGTCCGATTTCCTAATATGCATCCCACTTCCCCATAAAAAAAAAAGAAAAAGAAAATACAACAATAGGGGGATCGAGGCAGTGTTATTTTCTATTAAAATTAATAACATAACCTGCTATTATAATTTATAGCCTTGTAAATTCAGGCATCGGTCATATGACAGTTTATAACTAAGAAGAAATAACCAAGTTATTCTTAAATATTCTCCTACAAACAACCAACTGTTAAAAAATATAAGAAAAAAATTAAACTATTTTTTATTTGATTATTATTTTTGATTAAAAATTAAAAAAAAAAATACTAATCCTGAGTACAAAAATGTTTGCAATTTTCTTTTATTTGATTGAAAAGAAATTTCTTTATATGAAGTCTTGATCTTCATAAAGCTCTCAAAAGTAAAATGAATATCAAAATATTGCACATAATGTAAAGAAAAACCCGCAAAATTACCTAACCATTTCATTCATGAAGTTTATTTTGACTGTTATTTTTATTATTTCTTTCAAAACAAAAAAATCCAGGATTATTAAAAAAAAAAAAAAAAAAAAAAATTAATTTTGCCATCAGCCAGTTTTAGTCATCTACATTTTTCATTCAAGTAAACCAGCGATAACTCAATGTGACGATTCAATACAAAACTTAGTATTAACATATTTTTTTTTTTTTTCGGCACTGAGGTTCCTTCAAAAAATATGATCATAAAACACTAAATTATAGAAATTAATTTGATAACAAAGTTAATACATAACTGTTGAAAACAACAATAAGAATAATAAAATGGTTTGTTTTGGTTTTGTTTTTCCCTAAAAATCCTATGATTCTATAAGGAAATCTTAAGTTACAGGTTTTTCAGTACACACTTTAAAATTATTATTTGTTTCAAATAATGTGGATAAACATGTAAAAGTCAGAGTATTAATAGTGATTATAAAGATCATTCCGTAGTTGATATTACAAAGAAAGTCAAATAATAATTGCTTCAGAATTAATATTCTGATTAAAAACATCTAGATTATCATGAAAAACATTAGTGATTTGTAAATCAGATAAGTAAATATAGCAAAACAAAATCCATTAAAATTTAAACTTCTTAACCGAAATCAAACTTGACTTGTTTATTTGGGCCTACCTTCAGTTGAAACAATTAAAATTTTGCAAGTCTGATCAAAAGTAGTTCTCAAAGTTGTTATATACGAGCTGTGAAAAGTGAGATTTTTTTACAAAACAAAAACAAACAAAAAATTAAAAATAGGTTTACCCTAACTTGATTAATATGTGATTCCCAAAGTGAGGCAATTCTGAACTTCTGTAAATTATCTGCACTTAACCTATTCACTCTATGCTATTGAATTTAGTTTTAAGCAACATTTTGGGAGAAGACTTCAAGACTTTTTGTTATTTCGATTGAATTAAAAATATCTAAATTATCGAAAGTCTGAGCAAACATGTTTAGTTTTTAAAAACTTTTGATAGACGTTTTAATGTTTAGTTTTTATCTGTAATTGTTCACTGGAATCAATTTACACAACTTTTAATGGATTTTGTTACGCACTATATTTCATATCTTTCATCTAGATTACAGTTTCAACTCTGCTTTTATTAAACTGAATAATTAGTCAACAATTCCTCATCACATTTAAATTTGCTTTAAAACTTTTTGAATTGGTTTGGGAGAGAGAAGAAATGTGATCCACAAAATATTCTTTTAGTAGGTGAACCTCATTATAATCTTCATTATAATTCAATGAATTTTACAGGGTCAGGTAAATAAATTATCTTGAATGAGAGTGCAATAAAAAAATCTTTCAATAATCTATCTTTCACATGGATTGAAAAAAATGAAGGTTAAGTAAATTCTTAGAAAATTTACAAATTTGATAAATATCTGATGAAATAATTATCTTCATTGGACAACTGAAATACTAACAATCAATTACCATGATCTATATAAAGATGTCCCCATTTTATTAATTTGTGACATAGCTTCTGATAATTTTTTATTTACATACGGGTGTGTGTAGTTTGTAATATCTAATATTGTAAAAATGAAATTCAGAAAACTTACAGAAAAATAAAATATAGAAAAGTTATAGCAGAATACGAAATAAAGCTATAAAAATTAATCATTTTTAAATTACGGTCAAAAAGTGAGCGAAAACAATGCAAATGAATAGCCTATCATGAATTGAAGTTCTGCTAAGGCCATTCTAAAAATGTCAGCAAAAACTCAACTAAGAAAGTAAGCTTAGTAGAAGAGGATCAAAGGCCCTCATCAACTGCAACAAGATTTGCTATGATTAGTGCCAGATATTGTTTCAATTTCTGCTAAGTCTATTACTTGGTAAGGTTTTGCTGGAATTCTGAGAAAAGTCTAGAATATCTAACTTAATGTTGACAAGTTACCCCAAGGATCAACAATTGATCCACTGCCAAATTCAAAAAAAAAAAAAAAAAAAAATATGCCTGCTTCAAATACAAATATTTTCTTTAGAAATAAATTCAATATTATTTGTTGTAAATACATTTCTCAATAACTCCTTCTAACTAGTAATATTTCAGTTACATTATTAGTATCTTTCCCCCTCTCTTTTTTGACAGATTTCATCATCATAAATTGCAACTATTCTTATTTTGAATACAAAAAAAAATAAATTAAAACTTTTTCTTTTATTTATTCCAACTGTCTGCCTGTGTAGTAGGAAGTAGAGGATGTGCTTGTAATAACTGCCCAAGACAGTAATAGTGCTTGATTCTGTAAAGCAGTAGGCAACTAAATATAAAGGTAGAACTAGTCCTAATTTGTTTGATGAGGCTTTTAACTCCATTACACCAGAAAATGTTTATTGCCAAGAACGAAAGAGAAAGCAAAGCCCTAAAGAAATTTATTTTGTAAAAAATAACTAATATTGAAAAATTAAAAAATATATATGTATATATATTAATAATATTTACAGTTTTGTTACTTTCTACCCTTTGTATTCTTTTAAGTCTACTTAGTTCCAGTATTCTTTGGCAAAATTTTTGATTAGATTTAAAATTGAAGTACCTACTAGACAAAACGTTTTGTTTGCAGATGACATTTAGATGTAAACATGATTTGATACTTGTTTTGTTTTTTTTTGCAGAAGAGGAAAAAAAGTATATTTCTTTAAGCTATATCAGTTCATTATTTTAATCTTAAATCCCAATCAACATTCCCTTCTTTTGGAACCAGTTAATATTACTTGCATTCAATGCTTCCATGAGTTGTCCTCAGAACTTTCTCTTGCTTCACTTACAGAACAATCAATTCACTTTAACCTTGCTTTGATTTCAGTGGAATTCCTTGTTGTTTGAAAATTCCATAAACTTGTGGGAAGGCCTAGAAAATTATATAAAACATATTCAGAAAAGTTAAATTTGCATATTAATGTCCAATTTAAAATACCGTATTAGCCCGAATAACACGACCTCGAATATAACACGACCCCCAATTTTTCGAAATCATTTCAAGAAAAATAAAACAAATCAAAAGAAAGTGCAAGACTGCGAAAATAAGGCGAGTGCTATTTTTGAGATTGTATTTTCGGAAAATAACCTCGCACTATATTCGGGCCAATACGATACATACCTTATAATTTTACTATTAAAAAGTGTAAGATTTATTCTAATATTTAGAATATTACCCTTTAAATAGCATTAAGGTTGCGAAAAACTATCAAACTGATGTTCAGTAAAGAAAGAATTCAATCAACTCACATTCTTTTTAAGAAATGCTATCAATTAATTAAATAGACTGACAAAAGTATCTTAAGCATATTAATTTATTTTTGCATTATAATAAATGAATAATTTCATAATTTACTTTTTATAGTACTTGATTCTGTAAAGATACATTGTATGGATGAGTATGTTTATAATAAGAAAGTGCACAGAATGGCCTTTTCACAGCCCAACCTGGCTTGCTCATTGCGTTGCTCTTTTCTAGTGTTGGCTAAAATACAGTTGACCATCCCTAATCCAAAATGCTTGGAACTGAGAATATTTTGAATTTTGGTTTATGGCATCGTGGTGTTGCAAAGAAGTGAAAAATATTTACTTTCATAAAAGTTATTTTTAACATAAAAAATATGAATACAAATGAAACAAGCAAATATTAGAAATGTATTTATCTATCATGTTTGGAAAGAACACTGAAAGGGATTGATCGATCAGGGACTGGATCCTCCAGAGATAAGAATGTTTTGCCCCCAGCAAGCAGCGGCAGACTGTGCCTGAATAATACATTGTCTGAAAAATTAACAATGCCCAGCAGACCACTGTGTTGACGAATAGTGTGAATTGCCTTGGTCCAGTTCTTGATGGGAATCTCTGCAGTCATCATTAGCCAACCAGAGCAGTGTATTGTGTAGTTTATGATCTACGATTATTTCCTGCTCTATTGGCTATATTCCAAATAACCAATTACAGAATAATTTCAAGCGATTATCGGTCAGTGCTTAATGGTCTGTTACGAACACAAACCATTAAGGGTTTCGCTAAAGACTAAAAGGGATACCCTGGATTCCCCAATAACAGAAAACCCAATGAAATTCCTCATCTTTAAGATCCCAAGCAATTGGTCTCAGTTTATCTTTCTAATGTTTCTTAGGTGACCAATGTATCCCACAGCACAAGGAGAATGAATGCACACTTACGCATTCACCACATACATAGGACATCATCTTGAAAAGTTCCAGATTAGGGATGTTCAGCTGTAAAAATTGATGCATAAAGTGTTGTTTTACTGTATCTCTGTTTTACTGCATAGAGAAATTTTGGGGTTGAGTGAATTCTTTTCATCTGATTTTTTTATAATGCATAGATTATCAAAATTTGCAATTTTAAACTATTTGTATTTAAGTTATTGCCAACCTGTTTCTTTTTACCCTCACGAAATATTACTTTATTTTTTTTTTATGCCGAAGTCATTAACACTAGAGATTAGTCTATCTAATAAATAATATATTTGAGTACTCTAAGTAAATAATATTTAATTAAAGTTTTCCCTTTCAAAATTAACTAGATTTGCAAAGGACAAAGTAATGTTTGTTTTTCCCCCTTTTTAAGCTTCTAAATATTAATAATTAAATGTCGCAGTTGTTTTTTGTTTTTTTGACAAATCAGATGAGGATGACAATTTATCAACTTCACTGATAAAAAAAAAGGAGAAGCCAAGTTGAAGGAATTAAATATACTAAACATAATTTCAAACCAAATATTCAAATTCAGGTGAAATTTTATTCTTCTGACAAATCCTGAAGAATAATAATTCACTGAATTCCTTACATTGGTTTGCAAGTGTAAAGTTGAATTCAGTGATCGAAGAATCCATGGCTTCCTTGTCAGCTTCTGTATTAGCATTAATTATTTAAAAAAAAAAAAAAAAAAAAAAGATGGTCGAGGCATTTTAATTTATTTATAAAATTATCTACTACTTAAAAAAAAAGGTAAAAGAGTCATGTGTTTTCTGTTTCAGAAATAGAAACAAACTATCAATTTGTATTTCTATATAAATTTTGAAAAAGAATTAAATTTAATTATTATTTCTTTAATTATAAATATATTTTTACTTAGTTATCTTTAAACTTAAAATCATGCAAATTACCTGAATTACAAAATATAAAATGCATAAGTATGAAGCAATGGCTCCCATTAATATTAAATCAAATACAGCTGGCTTCACACTGTAAGAAAATTAAAAAATAAATAAATAAATAAATAAAATTTAATAGCATTGAATTTTTACATAACAATGTTTGATCACTACACTAAATAAATAATAAATATTTTAAATTAAATTTAAAATATGGAATCAATCCTATGAGGACAAGTAACTTCTATATTTTTGTCCTGTCTATCTTTCAAGCTGTATAATAACATAAGGAACTGATAAATTTATATTAAAAATATATAATACTAGTTGACCGGTGCGAATAATTCGCAACAAAAAAAAACACCTTTGAGAAATAATAAACAAATCCAACAGCTGTCATGCATATTAGTTAAACACATTGTCAATAGATGGCGCCTTCTCCATTTTTATAAAAAGGTTGACCCTTGCGAATAATTCGTATGGTATCTTGATCAGTCACCGAATGGTAATGTGGAAATAAATAAATGAACAATAGATGGCGCCGTCTACATTTTTATAAAAAGGTTTTAAAAATAAAGTTTTTTAACGAAAACATTAATTTTAAACCATTTGTTTATTTTTCATCATTAGCGGTGAACGTAATCTTCAAAATGATATATCAATGATTGATTTTGATGAAGTATTAAGGGAGATAAAAAAAAAAAACACCTTTGAGAAATAATATAAGAGAAGTTTTTATGTTTTTTATTGTTTTTTATGTTTTTATGTTTTTTATTTAAATTATATCTTTATTAAAATATAAATTTTCGTTGGTTTTTTTTTTCTGTTCTTATTAAATAAACGATGAAATATCATTTTTAAGTGCAATTTTATTCACTTATTTGGATATATTTGAGTTTACGACGCTATCGAATTATTTGAAATGTTGTTTCGCTTTCGAAGATAAGTCGCTTTTGTTAAAGCGTATCTACATTTTTATAAAAAGGTTTTTAAAATAAACGAATTGTTTAAAATTAATGTTTTCGTTAAAAAACTTTATTTTTCGTCATTTGCTGGGAATTTAATCTTCAAAATGATGTCTCAATCATTGATTTGATATTACGGGAAATATGCCGTACCGACAACAAAACACCTTTGAGAAATAATATATAAGGATAGATATCACAATTTTTCTCCAACTCCAATCACAAATTTAAAACACTTCCTGAAGAATAATTCAATTTTTTTTTTAACTTGCCATACATCTCATCAGCCAATTTTTAATTGTAAGTCATTTTGTGTTCTTCTGTTACTGGAGATGCAGTCTAGGGGATTGGGAGAAATCTGATACAGTCAATTTATATTAATAAAAGCTCAATGTATCTATTTTTTTTTCCTCCTTCAGTTTTTTTTGTCAACTTCTCAATAACATGGAAAGCTGAAATACAGCTCAATGATTGCTGGATAACTCAGGTTACCCAGATTTCCTCAGACAGTAACATACTGATCTGACTCTTCAGATGTTTGAGACATTTAAATTCTGGATTTTCAATGTAGAAATTGCAATAATAATAAATTAATGATAATAAAAAAAAATAATAATTAAAAATTTGAACACCTAACGCATAAACTTTGCTAGATTGTAATGGAAGAAGTATGGGTAAGCTACGGAGAATTGCAAGTGACCGAAATGGATGGAGGCAAGTGGTAGACGACCTATGTTCCTAATGAGGAATATGAACTTCAGAAGAAGAAGAATAATTTGAAATTTACAATTTAATAGATATATCTGAATCGTTCTGTATATCACTGAGCCTTACATTCTGTGAAAATCCAAAACTTCAGTGGTAATCAAGTGGAAGTTTTCTTTATGCTAAATCTCTTTAAAAAACATTCAGCAGATTTTAATTTTTGCAATAAAACTGCTGTGCAATTTTTCATAAAGGTACTATTAAATCAAACAAGGGAAAAAAATGTACTGGTTGAAACTAAGTAAACAAGATCCAATTCTAATATATTTCAGCAACATTCAGATTCACAAGTGTCAACTGATGCTGCAGATAAAGGTTCATAAAATGTTTTGCATGTTTAAAAGATTCATTTTTATTTTCATTATCATAATTTTCCCAAGCATTGTTCAGAAATTTGCTGAGACCAAAATATTTCTTGACTATGAAAGAAGGAGCATTTGGTACTTAATTATCTTTTTAATTTTTTTTTATTACTTTACAAATATAAAAAAAAAAGATGATTGCAGCGATGGATATATAGTTTTCTTTCACAGTGTCTCTCATTGTTTATAAGTCATCGGCGATGACGTACTTTGAAGTAATCATTTAAAATTTTAACATTTTTCAGTTATCCTTTTGGTATTATCATTGAAATTCATTCATTGTAAAAAATCTTTGTTAAAACTTAGTGTAAAAGTTATTGCTTCATTTATTATCTTTATTATTTTGTTAACGTACATACACACACCATACTGGGTTTTACTTTTTGAAGCTGGAAAAATTGTATTCTTGGTGATAGAAAAAAATTAATTCCTTGTTAGAGGAGGAATAGAGATGTAGGTTTAACATAAGTAGGCTTCTGCTTAAAGTTGTTTTTCCCTGGGTTTTTTTTTTTGCCTTATGAGATAAATATTTAACCATAGGTCTTCTGATAGTGGAAAATATTACTTTTAATACGAACTATGGAACAATCTTTTGAAATGAAAGTTGTTTTTTTTTTTGGTTTTGTTTTTAGCCAGCCTAGCCATCTTAACCTTGTTGCCTGCTGATAATTGTACAAAATGTGTTTGATTAAACTCGAAGATATTCATCAGAACAACTGGAAAGAGTTTAACTTTTTCCAAAGAATAACTACAGGAAATTTGACAAATCAATTATTCGACAATAATTTCAAAAAGAATTAGTTATCCGATTAAATATCTGCTGTTCTATACATTGGTGGTAAAAAGAAAAGCAAGAAAAGAGAAAAATATTTCCATGAGCAATTATTAAAGTTTTTTTTTTTTTTTTTTTTTTTTTCCTAACTAGTAATTTAGGTTTAGATTGGGGTATGTTCATATATTTAGAGTTTTATTTTAGTAAAGTTGATTGTACTAATCATTAAAGTTGGAAACATTACAACTTTTGCAAAGTTGAAATGAAAATATTTTGAATATTGACTCAATATCACTTATAACTATAGTCATAAGAAAAATCATTAAAATTGAATAATTACAATGAACTACAACAATTATTAAAGAATCAAATTACCTGTAGGCTGTCATTGTTGTACTGGTGACATCAAAAAATGTAAACTCAGGATCCCTGAAAAAAAAGGCAGAAAGAAACAAAAGAAATGAGTAAAATAGATCTTTTACATTGAGGGAACAGCAAATTTAACAAAAGATGTTGACTCTTTAAGATTACTTTTAAGAATTAAAAGTGATGAGAGATTGCAAGCAAAGGGATGGGTAAAGTTTTATATTGTTTTTACTGAACTAATTTCTGCAAATGAAAAACCGACACATGAATCTGCCTAATCAACGATAGTGAAGGATGTGCCAATTGTTTGAAGAACAATTTCAATTGTCAAATTCAATGTTACTCCAGATTTGTTACACGTTATTACTCAGTAGTTCATCCTTCGATATAATCATGCTATCAAAAATTCTCAACATCATGTGGAACAAATATTTTCTTTGGAAGAAAATGTAAATGATTCATAAAGTACCGTTCACATTTGCTTGATTCGAATGTCTTCACGGAAGAATGGAAGTAATACAACCAAAGGCTGTATCTTGTAAAAAAATTTCAAAATTATTTTAGTATTTTCAAGAAACCACAGAAATATCAAGGTCACTTATGGAGTATTACGTCACAGGCTAATCACCACTGGGCCTTAACTACTATCATTATAAGAGAAATATCACGAATGGTTTACAGCAAGTAATTTTTATTATATTTCTATTAAGCCATTGGGAAAATGCTTCGAGAACAACCATTAATGAAGGCTATGGACAACTGGCTTTTATACACGATAATCATACTATGTGCTCCTCTCACCTAAGCTCTTACAACAACTTGTTTTGAGCTATAGAACTCACAAATACTGTCTTTCCAGGGAAGTAAAACCAACTGATGAACTTTTCCTTTTACTTTTCTTTTTCCAGCGTCGAGATTTAGTTTACAGAAATTATTTTCAATGCGAGTTCATTTGAAGAGAATAGAGAAACTGAAGTTATTCCTTAAACCTTACGAAAATAGACACTTTTAGTGACATGGCTGTGATGTGATGGTCTAGCAAAGAATTACATTAAGCTAGACTTTAATTTTGGATAATAAATAATTCAAAAGAGAATTGACAACTCCTCTCATAAGCAGATGTTTACTTGAGCAAATCCAGCCAAATGGTCAATAGCTTCAGTATTTATTGTAAAAACTAAAAAGGCTCAGATCTCTAAAGAGTCATGATGCTGCATCTAGATGTGTTCAAGAAACGAATCTGTCTAAAGATATTGTTAATATTGATTTGAACAATAGCAGTGTTTGAACTAAAAAAAATATGAAGTTTAAGAAATCTATAAATCCTACATACAGATTGAAGGCCTTGAAATGAGACTGCACTGAAATTTATGTATCCTAAGCAAACGAAGCACACATTCAATATTGAAGATGGCTGATTTAAGATCATTAGATAATTGAAAATTTTTAAAAAATTGTCTTAAATTGGCAGTTTTAAATCACCAAATCAAGTAGAAACAAAATGAATTAAGAAATACTAATGTACTTTTGTAAAGTTGGAATGAGGGGTAGTTATAAAAGCAGATATCAATGTAAAGGCTAGTACAAACATCTGAGGGAGAGCAAGATGAAAAATCAACTTATTCCCCTCCGTCTTTATATTATTTTTTTATATCAAGACGACAAGAATTAATTAGAAGACTAAATAAAACTCACAATGGCAATCCAGGATGAGAAAAGCAAAGCAATAAATTACTAAGGCCTAATTGCTAACTTAGTAGAAACTTTCTTATCATGATTTTCCTATCCTATTCTGATGAACAAGAGGGAGTATTTTAAACTGTATTTTAAATTTACCATGGATTCTATTGGTCAAGTTTATAACTCATTTACAAGTCATTTCTTTTGAGTCTGTAATGGCCTGTGACGTATACAGCAATGTTCTGTGTCGTCATTGAAGAGGGGCAGTTGACAAGCACTAAATGCTGAATGGATCCTGTCATTGTGTCACATATTGTTCTTTTAATTTGCTTATTTTGGTCTTTTGATTTTCATATAACTGGAGTCTTTCATTGCTTCTTTACATGTGAAAAAAGTTACAATTGATAACAAGAATCAATTGTGTTTTCAATAATATTTTTAAATACAGTTTTATTTTAATATTTGCGTGATGTGTAGTTATTTTCCTTTAAGAATATTGCACTTAATAACTTTACTATTCACTATTTTAAAATGTTTTTGATTTAAAAAAAAAAAAAAACAAACAAAGAAACAAATAATTTCTGAAATATTAACTGAATGTTTAACAGCACTGAAATTCAGATTTTAAATTTCTAGGTATACCAATTTCATATAATGATTAAATAGAACTTTGAAGTGATTCACTGGCTTTATTAAGCAACATACTGCAATTTTTTTTCAGTTCAATAAAGTATATTAATATAAAAGATCAATGGTCAATCCAAATTCAATGTTCTAACACTATGCAAAAATATAGTCATAGACTCATAGTCTGATAAATTTGAACCATCAACCTCAAATTTCCTAGGAGGAGTTAAGGATAAAAGGATTTTCTAACGGAATATAACATATGTATTACAAATAAGGCAAAAGTTGCAAACAGAATCACATGTAAAATCGCAGTGAATTAACTTGAAAACTAACTCCAAGTAGCAAGAATCTATCTTAACTTAGCAGCTTCACTATAAATGAAATAAGCACAATAAGAAGTATCTCACTACACCCAATCGGGGCGTGAAGGTAAGGCTCCTGGCGTTTCCTGATGAAAGGAACAAAGTTGAGGTCGGATGATCAGCATGACGCCTGCCAGCCTTTAACTTCCCAGAAATAGGCTCGGTACCATTTTATAGAGGTCAATATACACAATATTAAGCCTAATTATATTAAGCCCAAAGAGAAGACGTACTCTCGACTTTAGTGAAACAATGATGCAACTTCAGACCAAGTTTCCTTCTATTCAATTTGAAAAACTTGGATATTTAATAAAAACACAGACATTCAACTGTGGAGTAAATTCTCTCGAACTTGCAGTAAAAAAATACCAAAAGTAAGTACGGCAACAGATGCAATCCTCTAATTAGCATTTACCAATCAGAAGATTGAAGATATTCAATTTCAGTATTCATTCTGAAAGGAAATAAGAAATATTAGTTACAATTTTTCACCTTTTATCTGGCTTGACATAACTTATTTTAACTTCTTTAAGGAACCTTGATAATGTTTGTTCGAGACTGGCTACTAAAGGTGCTTTGTTTGATGAAGCCAATAACTGAGCTCCCCTTGGTTCAGCCGTTAAATGATCTAGCCAAGCTGCCAAATAGTCTTCTTGGACAGACTAAAAAAAAAAATATTAAAGATTTTAAGATATTTCAGCTTGTTTCATAGAATAGGAAATATAAAATATGAATCTGTAATTAAAGGTTTTATGAATAAAATTAGTATTAAAAAGGAAAACTTATTGTAACATTCCAAAATTCAAAAGGGCACCTTGAAATTTGTAGCATAACTTCAGTAAAGACAAATAAAAAACATAAGAGTAAATATCATGCTGACATTACACAACAATATTGAATGAATGCTCTAACTTTTTATTTGAAGTATATATTTTTATAAAAGAAATTAATGAAATATTATTTATTATTTTATAATGAAACTTACATTTTTTTTTATTGAATGACTATAACACTATTGATAAATGAAGGCCGCCATGATATTTATTTATTAAGTCTCGAGTTCTGAGATATGAAACAATTTCCAGATCATTTTTTTTTTTTTTTTTAATAAAACATGTGCATGTCAATGAAAAGAACAGAAAGTGCAGGAAGTGTGTGTTTTCATGAATAAACTTAAAATATCGGGCTGTAACAAAAGGACCTTTTGTTTTCTGTATTGTTAATGTAATGTTAAGATTTGCTTGAGTTTTATTTATATCACTTATCCAATTATGCTCTTACAAATTAATAACATCATTCTTTTTCTTTCAGAAAATAATACTATTTTTCATAAATTCATCTTGTAAGAAGCCTCATGATGGAACAAAAAAAAAGAACATATTGCCATGTAATTATCTACAAATTTCATAGG
>JAFIDM010128369.1:0-13067 GCA_023159025.1 Thereuonema tuberculata
AATTTTCAGCAAAGTCAATGTGAAAATGCATTCATTTGGTCTCAAACTCTGTCTTACTTTACGATTCTCAGAAAACTGATGTCGTATATTAAATACATGTTTGGTAAGATTATTTTGAAATTGCTCTAATAAATTCTCTTTTGTACCATAGTACTTTTCTTTTACTGTAATGTTGGATAATATGGTTTCTTTTTCCCCCTCTGGGGTAGTATCTTTACTTTCACGTTATGTTACCATCTCCACCAAAACACCTCATCACTGCCATCTGTAAGATTGGTTATTAGTTTGTTGACTTTATATTCATCACACTCCTCATAACTATATCCTTTGCATGGTTCTTCAAAACAGTTCAAATCGAGAGCTAGCTTTTCTATGTCTACTGAATCTATAACTTTTAAATGGTGTAACTTATCAGCCTGAAGAAATACATTCTCATATTTTTTGCACAAGCAAGTTTCTCTACCAGAAGTTCTGGGATGCAAAACCCAAAGAGGCCTAAGAAAGCAAAAGGTAGAGTAAGAAAGGTTAAAGTTGGGATTTTCAGCAAAAAACATTGTGTGCAAGTTCTTTAGGCTATCTGTTAAAAATCGCTTTTGCTTCTTCTTTGATTCTCTTATGTCTCTTTTTTCCCAGTTGTTCCTCGGCTAACATCATCTCTTAAATAAATGTTTACAATGTTGTTTTTCATTTCACTAGTCAGTTTGTATACTCTTTTTTTCCTTTCATAATCAATAGAAGTGGATTTTGACTTTTTCCGTCTTTTAGAAAATCTAATTTTTTTCTATTAAGTACTTGCATTTTATACTTTTTAAAGATTTTTCCTGTAAGAATCTTCGCTATTACTTGCTTATCCCTCTCTTTTGGACTGTTTGTGTTTTTTCTCTTAAGTGGTCCATTGTAGTATGGAAGACAAGTTCTCTGCGAACTTCTTCTGTGACAGTACAACCACTCAACAGGATATTGGTTTTAGAATTTGATGTATTTTTTTAACTCTTGAAAGTGTTTTTTTTCTCCGTATACACTTCTTTCTGTAGCGTTCGGTTAGTCGTTTTTGATTACTCAGCGTTTCTTTTAGTTTGGCAATCTCTCGGTAACAGGCAGCTCGATTTCATTTCTTGGCCTTCTTTCCAAACAGTTTTTGTCTGAAATTAGACAAATGAACGCGCAACATTAATTAAATACAGACATAAACTTGAATGCCAAATCATGTGCAAATTTTACAATCTATAACTTACCTAGAAGATGTCACGGTCGAACACGTGGGTTTTGTCGAAGTTCAAGCCTTTGTTTTATGTTTTTCTCTGCATCTTTGCTGAGCCAGTTTCTATATTTTGCGCTGGGATCGTTGTGCACGTTTTGATAATTCAAAAATAGGCTTGATTTTGTGACAGCCGTTTTTTGTTTGTACTTATTATTTTTCTTTAAGAGATACTAAGACCTTCTTTTAGGATCAGCATCACGCCGTTGCGATACAACTTCTGCTTCCAGCTGCTGTCAATGCCGTAGTTTTCCTAAAATACAAGTTAATACTAGTTATGTTTACCGATTTAAACTTTTTAGAAGTATCTTAATTAAAATATTTAAATTAAATTAAATTATTCTCATTACAGTTTCAGGAATTGTCATTGCTGTTACCAACTGTCATTCCTGTTACTATTCTACAAGTAACAGCAATGACAGTAACAGCACTGACCAAACCACGTTGTGTTTGCCAACAAACCGCTTAGGCCCATCTACTTCATGATCATAAACTACAGCCTTAATCAGCACATTGTAACGAATATTTTAATAATCAAAGCAATTTGGTAGCTACATAACATTAACAATAATATAGGTAACAGCAGATGATTGTTGTAAAAGGTACGAGTTATTTAAAAGTTAAATTACTTATCAAACAGCGTCGAAGCGATTGTTGCATGTCTCCACATGGTCGGAGGGTACAGTGGCTCACTCTAATGGCAAAGTCTCGCTACAAACTTATGAACAAGTGAACGTCTCCTTGCTAAAACCGCACCAGTAACGGCAATTACATAAATGTGGGACCAATGAACAAAATTTAATTTAATATAAACTAATAATTATTTTTAATCAAACTCATTGTTATTGTAATTGTAGTTTTTTTTGAACGAATAAATTAAATTTATTACAGAAAAAAAATTTTTAAGTGTGTCAACGAAGTGAAAGACTCATGGAGGTGCATTTGTGGGACACGACTTTTTGAAGTTTTAAAATAAATAAATAAAAATAGATTGTAATAATATTGTATTCGTAAACGGTTTCTTGACTGCGTAGCTGTATATGTTCTATACGTGTCTATTCCGAAAATTGTTAATTTTTATCTAAAATTGTAATTTTAAATAAACTGGGAACCCAAAAGTACCGAAATGGCGGAATAACCCTTTATTGTAAGTAATGCGGGTTTAATTTTATTTTTTAGTAATAAAACCCAAATCAACAGTTTGTATTCAGCAGATATTATAATTTATTCAAATAAATTTAGAGACCGATTTTAAAAAAAAGATTTTACACCCTTGCGTACATAGATATGGGAATCCTCTCCTTATTGCTGAAGAATGTTCTCTTTTCAGAACTAGTGCTACTTTCCTACGTAGTGACCCAAGTCTCCTCATAATATCACACCTTCTAATATCTACTGATATAAACAATATAAATTTATTATTTAATTGCTTACTTTAATAGTCTAATGTAATTGGTTTTTAATCATATTAAAGCTCCTGCAGATATTATTAGATTAAATAAACAGGATTAATCCTTCGTGAGATATGCATTGTTTTATGCTTTTCTATGAATATCTTTGTCATCTTTTCGCTTCTTGATACCAAAATTAAAAGACCCACAACCGAAAAAATTTAAAATATAAAAGTTAGATAAATAATAAGTAAAAGTCTTATACTTTTTATTATATTAAGTTAATCATCCCCACGATACATCTTTACATTATATAAACTAAATAAGATTAAAAATTATTACTTCTAAAGTTTTTAAATATTTTTAAAATGTAGATTTTATTACTATTTAATATTATCAAATTCTTAATAATAATAATAATAATAATAACAATATATATATATATATATACCGGGTGATCAAGAAATAACAGGAGGTGTTCGGAGCCCTGTAGCGTGTTATGGACTGGACGAAATAGAACAAAAGTTGGCTACCGTACACATTACAGTATGCGGTTTCGAGTTGTCAAGAAAAAAAAAATTAGTACCAAACAACGCCGACAGGGGAAATTCTGGCGCTGCGGTCGAAAAATGCATTATGAAATTTGCATATACGGGTACTTTATGACACGATATCGAGGATAAAAGGGGGGGTTGTGGGAATTCTAGTCATTCTGCAAGAAGTCGGCCATCGATGGCGTTGCCACTTCGTGATCGTGCCTTATTAGTCAAGCTGTTTTATCAGCGGGATGATAATGCCAATGCTGCTCTTCGTGAATTCCGGCGGTTAAAACAGTTACGTAGAGGACCAATGACCATAACTAACTTACGAAGAATGGTTGAAAGATTTGAAAGAAAAGAACAGGAACTCTTGGTGTGCTACCAGGCCGAGGACGTAAACGTATCAAGCAGGAACAAGTTGAAGAAGTTGCAACTGCCGTTCAGGATCAGGCGTTAGCTAATAAGCAGAGTACCAGCAGTGCACGTTTAAGATCACGACAAACAGATATCCCGTTGTCGACGGTGCAGAAGATATTGCATAAGATCCTAAAATTTTATCCGTATAAAGATAACACCCATTCAAGAATTGCTCCCCATTCAAGAATTGGGGACGATTGGAGTTTGCTTTGAGATTTTTGGCTCGATTGGAAGTGGATGACTAGTGGCCTTGGCAGATATTACGGACCTGAAGCTCACTTCCATGTGCACGGTGATATCAACACACACAACTGCCGTATGTAGGCTGATACAAATCCACACGTTGGTCAAGAGATTCCCTTACATTCGCCGAAAGTCACAGTTTGGTGTGGGTTCACTGCTTCTTTTATAAAAGAAGTTGGTAGAAATGGACTAGTGACTTGTTCTGTCAATTCCGAGCCGATAAGCTCGAGAACTTTGTTATACCTCAACTGCAGCAAAGAAATTGTATCAATTCTACAATTTTCATGCAAGATGGTGCGCCACCGCACATCGGACGTCGGGTAAAGGATATCCTGCGTCAACATTTCACAGAATCTACAGTAATTAGTCGCGCATTTCCCATAAATTAGGCTCCGAGGTCCCTGATCTAAATTCTTGCGATTTCTGGTTATGATGCTACCTGAAAAGCATTGTGCATCAAGGACATGTTCCTTACATTCCTACCTTAAAAGATCAAATAACGTTACATGTCAGACGAATAAATGCCGATATGCTGCGAGCCACCATCAAAAACCTAGTGTACCGCATGCAATTAGTGGAACATCAGGCTGGTGGTCACCTTGAGCTAAATTTGTAGGTTGCTATAATAAACGTGTTTCATTGGTATTTGGTGTGTTGTTATTTACTGTTTCGATTGGCAGTTATGTATTCTTTTTTCACACATAATGCGCTGGCAGCGGCAGAATTTCCCCTATCGGCGTTGTTTTGTACTAATTTTTTTTTCTTGACAAACCGAAACCGCATACTTTAATGTGTATGGTGTCCAAATTTTGTTCAATTTCGTCCAGTACATAATACGGTACAGGGCTCCGAACACATCCTGTTATTTCTTGATCAGCCGGTATATAACTGGCAAAACTCAAAGCAGGCCCTTCGAGTTTCGCAAAGCAAAGAATTCAATCAATCATTTGCAATTTAGAAAATTTAGAAATTATAGAATATAAGAATAAAATTAACTTACATTACTAAACATATAAAGCCGGACAGTGTTGTGAAATTTGAAAAATGCCAATACAAAATTCAAATCGCTGTTTCTATGAAGTTACGGCCAATTTTTCTTCACATCATCAGAGGCATAAACGGTGAAAGCAGAAAGTAAAATTTAGAAAATTTTAAAACGCAATAGTTCAAAAATATTTCAAAATATATTTCAAATATATAAATATTTCAAAAACCCAATAGTTAAAAACTTTACTCTTTTTTTTCTTATTTATATATACTTTTTTATTTCTTTTCTTTTTTTATGTTTTTCATTTCCTTATTTTATTGTATATATATATTTAAATATATTTAATTTATAAAAAACAAAAAAACAAAACAAAACAAAACAAACAGATGACATTTATCAAATCAAACTCAAAACTTCCTAAAATAAAGGATTAAATGACTTAAATGATTATAAACCAACAAATCCTTTCTAGAAGAATTAAAATGATTAAATAAAATTATGAAAAATAAAAGTCTTTAACTTTATATTTTTTATAAATTTCAAATTTAAATTTATTCTGAAATTGCAAAATATATTTATTTACAAATTTAATCGGAAAATTTATATGGGATATATATATATATATATATATATATATATATATACCGGGGGATCAAGAAATAACGGGAAGTTAACGAGCTCCCGTCTCTCGTTAGCACCTGACTTATAGCCATTTTACATTTATCATTTCACTCGCCATAATGCAAGCCATAACGCACGCCATGTGAGGGTAGATGGCCAGTGATTTAGTGCACTGTTTTACACTTACCATATCGCTTTCTAGCACACAGAAAATTTCTACTTCTCAATTGTCACCATGCCTACGGTGTATTTACGAACAAAATTGCATTGATTAATATAAAAACCATGTATTCAATGAATTGAATAGATGAAAGAATGTTTTTAATTCATTAAAATAGGAAATATTCATTTAAATATTCATTTTTCATTGTTTTGTATTTCTTTGTTTTCAGTTTCGATAGTTCTCGTTAAATCTCGACCATCCCACGATATGTTTTCGAGATTTCAATCGCTCGTCGATTAAAATTTTCAGGCCGAAATTCTGTAATGATTTTGATTACTAATGTAACGTTTTCTGAAAGCATCCACGAAAATATAAGGAAAAAATAACCTCCGATCGTGAAAATCACGTTTGTAATCGGTAATTTCGAATCTCTCTCTCTCTGGTGTAACTGTCTTTACGACAGGTTTCAATTGGACACTCTCCATTTTCTTCTATCATGTGCATCTTTCTTTAATTGTTCATACTTTCTTCCTCTTTTAACATCATCTAGCATTCCAATCCTTCTTCTTTCTCTTTTGCCTTCCACTTCTCCTTCTATTATTCTTTGTTGTAGACAATTTCTTCGTAGCACATGTCCTACCCAAGATGCTTTTCTCTTGCGTATGGTTTCTAACAATTTCCTTTTTTCACCTATCCTTTTTAAAACGTCCTCGTTCTTTACTCGATCCGACCATTTCACTTTTAACATTCTTCTCCAGAGCCACATTTCAAAACTTTCTAGAAATCTCTCTTCCTTCTTTTTAATAGTCCATGATTCACAACACCACACTCCAAACAAAACATTTAGCAAACCTTTTCCTTAATTCTATTGAAATGCCTTGTGCTGTTAACAATGCTTTTACCTTTTCAAATGCTCCTTTAACCATTGCTATTCTACTTCTTATTTCTTCAGTACAACTTCCATCCCATTTCACCAGACTTCCCAAATATTTAAAAGCCTTTACTTGTTGTATAATCTTTTACTCTAAGGATATATTAACATTACCTTCTTGCCTGCTTATTCTCATCACCTTGGTTTTTCCCACATTTAAATTCATTCCAAAGTCTTTTCCAACTATTACTATACTGTCCATCATTTTCTATAACTCTTCTTCTGATTCTGTCAACTCTGCTTGATCATGTGCATATTTAATGGTTTTCAATCTTTCTCCTCCTATCACAACACCTCTTGCTTTATCTAAAGCTTTCGCAGTGAGTTGCTCTGCATATACATTAAAAAGCATTGGTGAAAGACAACACTCTTGTCTAACTCCTTTTCCAATACCATCTCTTCAGTCTCACCATCTCCTACTTTACCTGTCTACAATACATCCCCTTTATTAGTCTTCTATCCTTCCAATCAATGCCAATTGCTTTTAAAATTCTCAGTAGTGCATACCAATTAATCTTATCGAATGCCTTTTCCCAATCAATAAAACAAACAAATAAGTCTTTATTCACTTCTAACATTCTTTCTCCCATCATTCTCAAGCATCCTATGGAATCTCTAATTCCTTTTCCTTTTCTAAAACCGAATTGATCTTCTCCCAAATTTTCCTCAATCTTCTTTTCAATTCTTTTTAATATAATCCTTGTTATTGCTTTTGTAGCATGGCATATAAAACTAACTGTCCTGTAATCTTTACAATCTTTGGCATTACATTTCTTTGGTAACGGAACCAAAATAGTTTTAAGCAGTTCTTCAGGCCAAATACCTGTATCATATATCATATTATATAGATACAAATCGACTGGACTTCAAGTTCTACTATTCGATACCAGGAGCGTTGGTGTGACATTGCGCCATCTGATATGGCGCCATCTCTTCAAAAATAGAGCACAGGCTATCTATCGCAGTGTCCTCGCCATGTGTGATGGCGAGGTGATGGCGACCATTATGGCGAGTGAAATGGTAAATGTAAAACGGCTATTAGAGTCCCGCTGGGGTTAGAACCCAATCTTCGTGCAAGTTGCTCAGGCCCAGGACCTACAACGTGGAGGTGAGAGTGGAGTTGAGAAGGAGAGGCTATGTGTCCCGGTTAGGATCATATCTTGCGCGTCACTTCCCCATTGGATCCCATGAGTATATATAGCCTATATGATAGCTCTACTCGGCATGCGTTGCAATGCCACTAGAAGAAAGAAAGGTCCCGATGTCGGTCGGGGGTTAGATACTTAGGTTCTTATGTCGCCCTGCACCCACTCAAATGTGGTGTCCCTGCCCCTATAGGAGAGAAGATTTTTCAGTTTTTCATTATCTAGCAACGATGTTTAGTTTTATGACCGGTCCCCGAGAAAGGGCCCTAAATATAAGGGCCCAGTGTTGGTCGGGGGTGGGACACACAGATACCCATGTCGCCTTCCACCCACCCTAGTGTGGTATCCCTCTCCCTATAATAGAGCGAATTTTTCACTTTTTGCAGTAGACTTGTGGTCCCGAGAATGGGTCCTAAATATAAGGGCCCAGTGTCGGTCGGGGTTGGGACACTTAGGCCATTGTGTCGTCTTCCACCCACCCAAGTGTGGTATCCCTCCCCCCATAGGAGAGCAAAATTTTCACTTTTTTTCAGTAGACTTGGGGGGCCCGAGAAGGGGCCCTAAATATAAACGCCCAGTGTTCTACTAATTCAGAAACCTTCGCGGCCATGCGCACAATGGCTCACCAAAGTTTCATCGCAATCTGATGAATTGTATAGGAACGCATACGGGACAAACAAAGAAACATTCATTTTTATATATTAAGATATTTCTTATATTTTCATCATATATATTTGCCCGATTGCATTTACTTCAATCGAGTGTCACATTTAGTCCCCCGTATACAGTCATTGCTTTTGATACTTGTGTCAAATATGCCGCTTAAAAAGGGCAATTATTATTTTTAAAAGGAGATAAAGAACTAAGTCCTTTCCCTTTTTTATTTCTTTCTTCTTAAATTAAGCATTAATATTTTTATCATTGTTATTAATATTTGCTCATCAATTGAAAATACGCTTAAAAGTGAAAATATAGGTGTTTCATGATCACGAACGCAACTGGTGATAGAACCCTTTTTGAAGTTCAAACTGCTGAAAATTTGTCATCCATCTTCAATGACACAACAACGATTAAACTCTCTTGCCTTTATGGCCACTGAATACTGTCTTGCAAAAGATAGAATTCCAATAGATCCTCAAAGATTTCACCAGCAAAAAAAAAATTGAGGAAAGTGAATGTTTAAAGTTTTATTGGTTTAATTTATTAAATTTAATAAATTTATCTTATTTTTAATTTTTGTTAATAATATTTAATAATTTTTGTTTAATAAAATGAATAATTGTTAATGTTTGTTTTGTGTAATAAAATACAAAACAAACATTAACAATTATTCATTTTATTAAAATTTTAATAAATTTTTAGTAAAATTATTGATTGGTAATATTCAAACCGTATTAGAAGATAATTTGTGAGGGGGGCCCCGGAGATTTCGTTTGCCTAGGGGCTTTCATAGGGCTCAATCTGGCACTGATCACTGCTTCAATTTTTCGCGACCCATTTGGTAGCTATTGTGATAGCGACGAAAATCGATAGCTATTGCGTTTGTCCTGTTCATCCATCCATCCGTGTCTACGCTCCCCTAACAACTTCCGATCGAAAGGTA
The DNA here is from genome assembly GCA_023159025.1 of Thereuonema tuberculata. Classification (NCBI taxonomy): domain Eukaryota; kingdom Metazoa; phylum Arthropoda; class Chilopoda; order Scutigeromorpha; family Scutigeridae; genus Thereuonema; species Thereuonema tuberculata. The sequence goes on from JAFIDM010128369.1 coordinate 9,300, forward strand.
GGATCGACAAACGGATTTCATCAAAGTGTTCAGAGGCCCAAACAACATAGGAATAGATATTTTTAGGGGTCAACGCCCCCCCCCCACGTTACTAAAGTTCTGCTATTAATGAAATGGTTTAGGGGTTTTTTTTTTGTCCCCTTTTCCTGAAAAATTAAACAAAAAAAACTTCGAAATCCTGGGTCAACTTTGACCCATAATAAAGTTTCAGAAACATAGAAATAAAAAAGTACATTATTTTCTAAGAAATGTGGAAAAGAGTTTCAGAGCAAATGCTTGTAATTCCAAAAAACTGATGTGAATCATCCATTCACTGTCCTCCCGATCTAACTGTGAAAAAGAACCATTTTTAAAAGTAGGTTTTATGTACATTTAAATAAGTGTTTTAAAATTTAATAAAACGAAATTGGTACAACTCATTTAGCATCTATATTTTGTCACAAAAAAATAAATTATATTAAAATATTAATAAAAAATTTTTTTTAATTGATCGAGGCAATCCCTTATTAACTGGCAGGAAAATATTAAAAAATAGATAAGATATAAGAATCGGATTAAATTAATATCTCTGCTACCATTCCGTTTTAAAGGATTACGATTAACCTGTAAGATATGATAAACTAAGGATAAATAAGCAACTTCATCACACAAGGTTTAAAACAAGAAGACAAAACTTTAATCACAGAATAAACACAATAAACGGTAGGAAAACACATCCAGTGGATTCTTACTTTCACACTATATTTAACTATAGGTATGGTTAACTAAATAGATGGATTAGCTTAGATTAGAAAGTTTTCTCATTTAAGAAAGGTTCGAAAGAAACATGTTCAATTAAACGGTAAGGAAATGTGAGACTTGTCAGCACACTTCGTGTATAGTCAGAGTTGATAGGCTTACCAAAGTATCTCTGCGAATGTTCTTGCTATTCACGACGCACTATGAGATCTCATTCTTGCACCTAACTCGCACACGATTTCACACTACGCACATAAAACACTCTACAGGTCTGGCACGCTGAAGCACATTGGAAAATAACTTATCACTGTCGTGGAACAGTTCCGGAAAATCACAGGCCGGGTGGTCGCTCCGTCCCCCGGGAAGAGCAGCTTCTGACGCTCGCAAATTCCCGTGGCGGACGACGTCCTGGGCATGCTGACTTTGTTTCGGAAATTATTTCGACGACCGGTGAAGTTTTCTCGCTGCTGCCTTCCTAGCATCTGCGTCGAGCGGGTTGATCGGCCGTAGAACCACGTCAATAGGAGACGGTTGCACGGCGTTATCCGGGCGGACTCGCTGTCGGATTGGGTGCCATTCCGCCTTGTCCAGCGGGCTCCCAACCAAACGATCACTTCGACATTCCTGCAAAGGCTATTCTTGAGCAGTCGAGGGTAAAGCACACCCTGTGTAGATACAGTGTCTTTCATCAGACTTATCGTTCTCACACAAATCCTTGCTTTAGAGGAAGAATAATATAAAAGTTAAAACTAAAAACTAAAGTGAGAATAAAGTTATTTAAAGTCGGAGATTACATTTTTGCAACTAATGGTTAGCAACTCCAACACCAAAACTCATTTATTTTTCTGGAAAGAATAAAATAATTGAAAAGTATAACTGATTACGTCACCAAAACACACAAAATTGGCCAATAACGGGACAGGCGACGAAGAGACGGGTCAGCTACGAAAGGAGAATGATTGACAGGCCCAAAGACAAAGTAAAGGAAAGCAACAGGAAGCTCTCAAATAAACAGAGTAGCAAAGAGAAGCAAGGGAGCAAAGGGTCAACTAAAGGAAACGAAACGCAAGACCAACAGAGAAAGATAAACATGAATGATGAAACAGAGTCTAATGCAAAAGGAATTCGCAAAAATTTAAAATAAGAGTAAAACAATGAGAAAGACGGCGAAAAATAAAGGGACGAAAAATGAAAGGGCAAAAAAAAACAAAAGACTAAAAAAACTCGTGACACGATAATGACAAAGAACTTGATAATATCAGTTAAAAATTGTGGTATACAATGGGAAAGTGTGGTTCACACATCTATAAAAAGCATCTATAGCTTTATGAAAGTCCAAAATTATTATGGAGACCGAAAAAAAGAATTAATATAGAGAAACAAGACAAGAGTGTAAAATCTAATCAATCAAAAATGCAGAGAAAAAGTATAAACAAGTATAAAAATGAGATATCAATAGTAAAATTGATAAATATAACTTATTTACAGAAGATCAGGTGATTATATGTTAACTTCAGACAAAGAAAGAAGATATGGTAAAAACGGGAATAGGGGGATCCTTTAGTTATTCCTGGAAATTGTGAACCGCCGAGACGCCCGAGAGTTTCAGAAAAGATGGCGGCGCTGGAAGGACAAGTGTTCGTTACTAAGAAAGGTCTGACCTTACAGAGCCAATCCAGAGGTACAATTTGGAATGTTTTATCAAGAGAATGAGTATCCAACAATTAGTAAAATTCTTTCAAAATTACAATCGAAAATTGGATTCACGGGAGGCAAAAACATCATTAGGAACAATTCTTCGTGTGAAACTAGGAATGAAGTACGGAAGAATTGACATGAGGCAATTTTACATCGAAAAGCCTGATATTGTAGCCCATCGACGTAGATATTGAAGGCAAATCAAACAGGTACGTTCGGAAGGGAAAACAGTTATTTATCTGGATGAGACTTGACTTGGGTTCACACCGGCAAAGGCCAACAGCGATCAGTGCGCTACACAATACTGCCAAATATCATTTCTTCGGGTTGTATTAATCTTGAAACGCATAGGCATATATGCAGTTAATAACTGCTTTGAATTTGTTCATAAATGTAGAAATCTACAAATATTTAATAAGCATTTCTTCGGATTCCAGTGATGAAAGTGATTTTGATGAAAGCTTTGAAACTCTTTCAGATTAACCTCTGTATTGGCTGTTTCTTAGAATTCACATAAATAATAAAAAAGCCCTTTTCAGGGCCACTAAATATGCGGAAGAGACCAATTTGTTTGATTCAATTGATAACATTAAAAAAAAGGTGAAACACATATTTGATTACTGAAATACGTAAATTTAAAAATAAAAATAGAATTAAAAAACAACAAATATCTTAAAAAATAAATTTAAAATATAAAATTAATAATAAGATATTGATAATGTAAAAAAATAATAACAATAAAATAATACAAAAATAATGTTCAGACAGTTTAAAGATACAAGATTAAAAAAAAAATTGTTCTGCAGAAATATTGGATTAGTTACAACACTGGGCAATAGAAGGCACTGTACTTCAGAGAATACTTGGTAGTAGTAATCAATAACCTATGATTATCTTCTTTCCTTGATTGTCCTATAGTAAAGACAGACTTCAAAGAACTGTCTATAAGCCAAATTCAGTTCCAAGTATAACTTAAATTTATATATATTTGTTAAGTTAATGTTTTTGGTATTGCTCTTGTTGTAGTCAAATGTGATTTCCTTTTCTTTTTTCCATTTTCTCATTGTTGTAGTAGTTAACGATTATTTTTGTTTTTGTAAATTTTTTACATTTCTATGTTCTCTTCAACTTACTTCTGTAAGCCTTGTGGAATACTTGTGGAACGCAAGGTATGTCTTTTGTTATGTAAATAAAAAAAAGTATAACTTAAAAATATCAATCAAAAAAACAAAGACATTCTTGGAAGTTAACCAATAAAAATATAAAATCATTTTCAATTTGTCACTGAAAATCACAGAACAGGTTTCACATTTCCAATACAACATTACTTCC
>JAFIDM010128370.1:4275-15743 GCA_023159025.1 Thereuonema tuberculata
AAAGAGACTCAAGAAAGAAAGAAGCACTATTTCAATTAAGTAGAATAATGAAAACTCACTATTTGTACCTGAAAAGCCACTGAAAAGTGTATCTATATTAATGAAATCTTTTATTTCTCTGTCTGTCTGGTGCAATTATTGTAATTTACAAAAATAGAAATAATTTCTACAAGTTATCTATTGGAATCCAACATGCAACCTTCTGCTCTGAAGGTAGACTTCTTAGGCATTAGACCACAAGGATTACATTCTAATCTCTATAAAAAATAAAAATATATCACAGATATATGATTCACACACTGATTCTAAAAGCAGTCGTGGATTGAGAGAAAATAGACATCAAAAATTAAAATAAAAAAAAAAAAAACTTTAAAAAAATTTTCTTTTTATTTATTGTGTGTGTGTGTTTTTTTAATAAATACAAATTGTTTTCCGTTACATACGCGAGGCTTCCGGAGCGAAGCGACGGGTAGCCGACTAGTGTCAGTTTAAATTCATTTAAAAATATTTATATACAAGAACTTAAAAAATATTTTGAATTAATTTTAGATTTTTTTGCATAATATCCAGTATTTTATTAGAGAATTTCAATATAATAATTTTCGTTCAATTTTGGAAAGTTTTGAGTTTGATTTGATGACCGTGGTATGTTATTATTCTTATTCGTAATATGATTTTTCTTTGTAGATAAACTTAAATATTTGAATACTTAAGAACTAACAAGATAGGGAGAGTGATTAATAAACCAATCACAGTGCTTCGCAGCGCCTGCTGACTCTCCTTTACTTTAGAAAAGGCTGCATCGGTGTGGTTTAGAAAATGCTCGCGGGAGTCTGTCTGCGACCCCCATGCTATCTTATCCACCCCTATTTATATGGAATAATCATAATTCTTAACTCAATATCAGTTAAAATACTGAAATCCTAATAATATTTAAAAAAAAAAAACATAAGTTGAGACGCTGCGCTGTTAAAACATTTAAAATGGGGAGAAAAAAATAAAGAAAAAAAAATTCATGCCCTTGAAGGAATCAAACCTACGACCATCGCGTTATTAGCACGATGCCCTACCCAACTGAGCTAAAGGCCACCTACAACATTCAACATTTAGGCCACCTACAACTGAGCTAACAGAAGCCGTTGCGAAGCATTTTGGGATAGGCCTATGTATCCACAGACAGACAAACCGGGGATATTAGACGTCATTCAGAAGCCTAAAACTAACAATAATATTACTACTACAATAACTGAAGAAAAGAGAGCAAAGTCGTAGAATACGTTGTTGTTTTCTAAATTTCTTAAATTGTATTTATTTTAATTTCCACTTATGCCGCTGATGACGTGAGGATAAATTGGCCGTATCTTCCCATAAACGGTGATGTGCTTTTTGTATTGGGTTTTTTTCAAATTCCACATCAATGTCCAGCTATATACAGTTTACTAATGTAAGGTAATTTTACTCTTATATTCTATACCAGCGGTTCCCAACCGGTGGGTCGCGAACCACTAGTGGGTAGCGGAAGGGTTACAGGTGGGTCGCGACTTGATCCTAAATATAAAATAATAAAATTTGAAATCAGCGAATATAGGTTGTATAAAATAAATTATTGATATACTTTCTGAACCCAAAGTTTATCATTATCCACTAATTAAAAAAAAAGATTTGTCTGGCTTTTTTGCATTGCATTTCTCCGACAGCAAATAGTGGATTCGTGGTAAGAGCATTTTTGTTGTCTAGACCGTTTGTTCCCAACCGGTGGGTCGCGGAAGGGTTACAGGTGGGTCGCGACTTGATCCTAAAACTATCAGAAACCATCGAATAAACCATCAGAAAAGATCAGAAAAATCGAAAGTCGATTTAATATAAAGAAAGGATACGATAAAATAAGGTTTTATTCTATATTCTTCTATTCTTATATATGTGGAGGTATTCTAATAAGGAAAGGTGGGTCGCCAGCTGTAAAAGGTTGGGAACCGCTGATCTAGACTGATTCATTTCCTTTAAATTTAAGAATTCTGAAGGTTTTAAGATGCGTTTCGGGGATTTTATCTTCAGGAATAAGACCCTGAAAATAAATCTTAGGTTTTCGAGTTGATAGCACTAATTCTAGCAACTCAAAATTTCAATTAAATAGTCACAATAAAAGTTGGTTTGAGAAATTCGTGTACAAGATTTCTGTCTATCTCAAATGAATTTCTCACAGCACGAAAAAGATAAAAAATACTTAAAATCATACTGTTAATAGCCAAAAAACGGACGTATGTTTCTCATCCAAGTGGACAGAGCGGGAAGAGTTGGAGAGAGACTATTTTAAAGTGTATTTTTATTTTTGTCTTCAAAATTAATTTTGTCTTTAATTTTAAAATTAAAAATACACTAATAAATGTCTTTTTGAAAAGAAAAATTAGTTGATTTATTTAAAATTGGTGAAATAATTGCTACGTAACTCTGAGACATTCTGGGGCACTGTCTCAATTTGGAGGAGCCTATTACTTTAGGGCAGATGGTTGACTTTGTCGCCGGAAGTGCCAAGAAAGCATATTGATATTAAAAAATCAAGAATCATATATCGATTGTCCTTCAAGGTATTTCCTAAATGTGGTGTTTTACTTTCGTGAATATTTGACGGGTTGCAAATAGTTATCATTAAACATTAACGGACAAGATTTACTTTTAATTGTTACAATTAGCTAACGATCGTCAATGAGGGTAAAAAAGTAGGATGCCTCTTAGTATAACACGTGGTCTCATCTATTGAAGTTTATTAAGATAACACTGATTACACTAGATGTTGTTCTTTAAACAAATCTCCAAATTCTCTACCATTTTCTAAAGATAGCATTTTTCTCTAGGTGTAAGTTTTCTTTAGTTACCAAAGTGCATTGGAGATCACTTTTGGAGAGTTTTTTCCCTTTGATTCAGATTTAACAAATTTAAGGCTCACTTACAGAATGATTTTGTAAGTTTTTCTGTAGAAAAAGTCAACTTAATCTATAGAAATTATAATCTCTACTAAGCTTTTCCTGTAAGTTATTTCTCACCAGTTGTTTTAATAGATAAAAGTTACATCTTTATCAATTTCTTTTAAGTTCTAGGTTGATAGAAGAAATATTCATTGAGGTACATCTGATACCAAAGATCCGTTTCGAAGGTTTGTTGGACATTTATTTTTTTATCAATTAGATTATCATTGTCGAAACTTCCATTTCTTTTTTTATTACAATCGTTAAACTCAGCCTATCATCATGAGTTAATGGATCCTTGACTGTGGCCTTTTTAAAATGATTTTCTTTAAAACCGAAATTAAAAAGAACCTCTAAAATTAACGTATTATTAATTTTTATGTTTAAAAAGGAATTTTTCGCTTCTCCGTAATTTTTCAAAAGTATTTTTGTTACCGTAATCCTTTTTTTGAACTAAGACTTATTAGATCTGTGGACCAAATGGTCCTTAACCATGTGACCTGAAGATAACATGTGGATTTTGGTAAAGTTGGCAGTTTGAGGATCTTTAAGAAAAAGATAATTTCTGATAAACTTCACCTTTTTTATTACTTTAATTTCAAGATTGTCTGATTTTAAATGAAACCTCTGTTGATTCATAAATTTCTTTCAAGTTTACTTTTTGTTAAATTACTTAAAAAATGGAATCATTACGATAGGTCCTAAGAAGTTTCTTTAGTAAAATATTTCAATAAAAAAAAAGAATACATGCATAGAATTACATTAATTAGAATGTTCAAGATCTGTTCACCATGAAAACATTGTGGAAAATGCGATAACGGATAATAAATGGAGTTATTTGATGTCATCAGAATGTATTGTATTATATTTATTTACTTTTAAGCCGTTGATTGAAGCTATGATGAATGATTTTTTGAGCTTGTTTAAAAAGCTAAAAGAACTTATGCAAAAAAAAGAAAAAACTAAATATAAAATTGTAATATTTGAGTTTCATTAAGATACAATCAATTATAATTGAACTCCGAATTTAAACAACTGTAGTAATTACATGTTGGAATTTATTATATTTAGCTCAATAAATAATTAAACAGAGACACCGAATGGCTCGTATTAGATAAGGTCATTTCAGAAAGTTTTTTATTCCTCCTCTCAATTCCCATAAAGAAAGTGGATACCTTAGTCTTATTAGTTTTGAAATCTAGATCTGATTTTCATTTGTACTTGTTATTGCACATTAAATTAGCAATTTAAAGAAGGTACAAAGACTAGAATGAAATGATTTTTGTGTCAATTTTTGAAAACTGCTGTTGAAATCTTTACACTGGTTCTACATGACTACTTTTAATACTTGAGAGTGTGGAGAGTGATTTAAAAATGGATCATTTTTAGATTAAGAAGTTATTCTCAGAAATGCAGTTTCCTTGATAAGAAACCTTTGTCCTATTTCAATAGTTTGAACGGCGTAGCTCATTTCCCATCATGTGTGACTGAAGGATATTTTGATTTTCAAAAGGATACATCGAACTGATATGACACTGCAAAGGCACTTCTGGAAGTTCGAACATCATTCATTGACTGTTTGACAATAGCTCAGGTAATATCTTCAATAACTTGAATCGATCTTTTCGTGAGTTTTTATGGAATGAACGGGTCTCTACATAATTGCAGCTGGGCATAAAATAACATCACAACTGAACAACTTTAGAGCCCTTTGGAACCACAATGTTCTCTGGCATATCGGATTAATGTACAGCATTGACAGAACAGGTCAGTTTCCTCGTAAAACTAAGGACATATAATTAACGATGACATAAAGCCGCACCACATGGGTGACATTCAGAAAGTGGATAGGCATCTGCAAACCACCGTGTGGATTAGCCGCTGCCCAAAAGCGGCAGTGGTGTGTATAATATCCGCTATGAAATAAAAGTGCGCTTCGTCCCTCCATTAAATCCGCCACGGCGATGCTTCATACACTTCCATGCGCGCTAATAATTTTAATGCAAACTGAAGGCGGGTGGTCGCATCGCCACGGCGCAATTCTTGAACAGGACAGATTTTATAGGGATAAAACTTCAATACGTGATGCAGAATTTTCCGCACCGGTGAGTATGGGATATCCGTTCGCCGGGATAATGTCCGTGCACTGTTGGTATCCTACACATTCGTCATCTCGTGTTCCACAACTTCTTTAACGTGTTGGTGACTGATAGCTTTCCGTCGCCGGCCTGGATGAGTTGCTAGAGTTCCAGTAGTTTCAAAGCGTTGAATCATTTTTCGTAGATTTGTTATGCTCATCAGTCCTCTTCGTAGCGATTTCAACCGCTGATTTCAACCGCCCGACCGGCATCACTGGCATTCTCGTTCCGCTGATAATACAGCTTCACTAACAAAGCACAGTCACGTAAGGTAAAAGCCATCGAAAGGAAGTTCGTCCCCAACTCATGTGAATTCTCCAAGCCTTTGTTTTTATCATGATCGCTTTACACGTAATGAGGTTAACCGAATTAGTGCATTAACAAAGCCACATTTTCTTCTATTAGCGACTTTTCGTACTTATATTTTTTAAAAAAAAAATCGAATCCGCATGTTCCACTCTGTAAGTCTACCGAATGTTGTTACGATTCGTCCAATACATAACTTCCTAGTGGGCTGTGAACACCTCACGTTATTTTATGCCCACCCAGTATATCAACATGGCCTCTTGTCGTTTTTTTCCTGTCGTTAAGGCTGGAAGTAAACGAATAGTGTCAAATTAGTTACATTCATCCAGAAGTCAAACAGATATATTCGAATCACTGCAATGAACAAATCCTTTCATTAATCGTAGTAGTTCCAAGTAGAAATTCATACTTGCATTCGTCGCATTTCTTGTGCTGAAAATGAAGAATAATATATTAGTTTACTTCTCGCTTATATTTATTCTGTGTAATTTCAAATCACGACATTGTTCTACTTGCGATTGATAAGATAAACATATCATTTTTCCTTTGATTCTCTCCATGAAAATAATTCATAACATTTTCCTCGAAGTCGACATGTCATGAAATCGAATCCATTACTTCGCACTGCAAATCCTAAAACAACCATATCTTAATATCCGAAAACAATGCATTTTTACTTATTTTTCATTTCAATATTTCATATGCTCTTTAATGCATTGTTTGCTTTGTTATTTCTATCTAATGTTTATCAACTTCTTTTTAAAATTGTTAAAGCCGTGTATATTGTATCCTAATATTACATTACCTCCCCCCCCCATTAAGTTCTCCCCCAATAATTTAAATATGTATTGGGTGATTAAGCAACTGTTACTTATTTCTTGTGTCCTAAACCAGATACATTCTCTTCGAATATCACTCTGTTTAGAGGTTTAGTAAATATATTGGCTCTGTTTTCTTTGTGCTTCTCAAACTTACAGGTATTGGAAAGTGGTCATGTACAAACAATGTAGGGATTTCGGGACAGCAGTTTTCAGAAATTGACCCCAATATAACTTTATTTTAGTCTATGCCTCTTTATGAAATTAATATTTTAAGATATAACAGCAAGTAGCCGTGCCGACGTGGTCGTGCGGACTCAGGCGTCGGTCTGCCGTGAGGCCAGTGTACCGGTACCCGGGTTCAGAATTGCGGTCGAGAGCAGGGCTGTTTCAATTTCTTTTCCTGTGTTGTTAGCCTCTTCTTCACTTTCTCTTAACTCTTACGTCATTCCGTAATGGCCTTCTGGAGAAGGCAATTGGAAACCACTCCAGAATCTCTTCCCTAGATTGTCTACGGCTTCTCCTAGGGGTTCTTCTTTCGGGGGTCACTAGAGTACCGTAGACTGCGTTCCTCGCACGTTATGATCATGATGATAACAACAAATAGAAAAGAAGATAAATTCTAAATTTCAATACTAGTAAGACTAAAATCTCCATTTCTTTTATGGGAATTCAGGCGATAAGTAAATAAACTTTAGAAAGTTTTTGTTTTTAAAATGCTATTATCTAATTTACTAATGAGTGAAGATAATTAAAATTTCCAATAGTTGCCTTTGTTTAATTATTGTTTAAGCTAAATGATCATAAACTTTCACAAGTAATTGCGGCAGTTGTTTTAATTGGTATTTAAATTTCTTTATTGCATCACAACAGAAATCAATCATTACCATATTATATTCAGAATTTTTTGTCGCAAAAAATCGTTTATATTTTTAAACGTCTTTTTTTAACGAATGAATTGACAGAAGAAAATATTGTAAGGACCTATCAGAATTTCCATTATTGAAGAATTACTAGTAAATTGAAGAAAAGTAAACTAAAAAAATAGATTTTGCTTAATCACCCAACATTATCTACCTACGTAATCCACCTACGAGAACAAAAAGAAATATTGAGGAACGTTACTCGGTAATCGAAAAGGCGTGAATTTTGCGGATATTATAGAGGGACTGTTATTAATCAAATAGGAATTCCAGTTTCAAGGCTAAGAAAAGTAAAAGACATTACAGAGTAGAAATTAAACATGTAGAATTAAAAAAACGACTTGAATAGCATCTTTAAGTTCATGTAATTCAATGATTACATTATTACCGGATACATACTACGAATGCAAACTAAATTTTAAAAACTTTAGCGATTTTTCCATTTCACATTATTTTATTTTATTCCATGTAAAACATCATTTAAAACAAAATGGATTTCTAAGTGGACAATTATAGATTTCGTTTTCATTCTCCATATAACTTTGCTGCTTATTACGTATCTGAACAATACAAATTCCCGAGAATTATGAGGTATGTCTACGTACACTTTATTCTTCAATAATATTCTGAATAAAATAAAACTGCAATTAATAGATTATAACTCATTTTTGGAAACCGAAATGAAAAGAATTGCTTTTCGATTATTACTATGGAATTGAAAACTTTACGGGTCACTTCTTTGCTGAAACATTAAATGAATGGCATCTAATGAAACAGTGGCCGATAGCGGGGCAGGGGGGGTCCAAATCGCTGCGTAGTAGGCAACGCGATATTTGCTATCTGAGCATGACGTCACAGGGTTGGAACTTGGAAATTCTCTTCTATTGAAGTAATGAAGAGAACTAGTGTTTCGTTTAAAAAAAAAAAAAAAAAAAGGTTTTTGAAAATTACAGAAATAATATTGGAAATATTAAATTGAGAAACAATCTGACACTCTAAAAAAATAAGTAAATAAATAAAAAAAATAAATAAATAAATAAATAAATAAATAAATAAATAAATAAATAATTAAATTGAAAAATGATCTTTTCAAAGATACTACTGAGACAAATATTCAAAATAAAATTAGGTTTTAACTACACTTGACTTCTTTTACAATAAAGACCAATGAAAAGTAAAGAATTGAAATGCTAGTAAAGAAATTAGAGAAAAAAAATTGATAAAAATTCAGAGGTTTTTTTTTTTTCTTATTTTGCAATATTTAACAATGTCGTATATAGTAAAAATGACTTTATTGTAATGCTTTATTTTATTATATCTTCTCCGATATTTGAATTAAAAATGTGTCAATCTTATAAAAAAAATTGTCTGTGAACCTGGGTTCATGGATATGTTAATCAGTTTCATTTAGTTGTATTTAGTTGATTGCACGAGGAATCCCTGTAATTTCATTAGAAGAGACTTAAGCTGTAATTTAAATTCTTTAAAGGATTACCATAGTCTAGAAAAGCTTAGAAGATCCTAATAGTGATAGTGTGTTCTGAATTAGATACGATATTTTGTCAATGACAGAAAGACAAAACAATGGCAAGTTGTGCAGTTGCAAATTGCACAGCTCATTACAAAATAACAAAAGGCTCCGAAATTATATATCACAGATTTCCACGAGATCCAAATTTCAGAAAAGCATGGATATCGAAGTGTAAGCGTGGGGATAATATCAATCCAGACAATGGTAGAGTATGTTCACAGCATTTTCGTGAAGATGATTATCAGCGTGATCTGAAAGCTGAGTTACTGGGACTGAAGCCAAAAAGATGTCTGAAGCCGGATGCAATTCCTTCATTAAATTTGCCTGGTCAGAGTTCAACAAGGAATACGGATTGTGTAATTAATCCCACTCATAGACCTCCTAATGACAGCAACATAGCAAGCAGATATCATCACCGTGAGGTAAGAAAAAGAGCTTTAGAAAAAATTGAAACCTTGTCTCCAAAAAAGAAAAAAGTAGATAAAGGCATTACAACAGATAAAGACTTTCAAACCATTAGTAATGAAAAACTATTATGGGAAGTAGAAGACTTAAAGAGAAAAAATCGAAACCTGAACACTATCAATGAGAAATTAAGAGCACGAAACAAGAGTTTACGGGTTCGACTCACGTGTGCACAGAAATCCTTAAAAGAAAGTTTAAAACAAGTTGATCGTCAAGTGTCTACTAAGCTTTCTGAGATCCTAGGAAACGTTTTCACTCCGAACCAGATTAACTGTTTAATTACTGGAAAGAAATCAGTGAAATGGAGCAAGGAGGATATTGCAAAAGCATTAACTCTTCGAGCAGTTTCCAAAAAAGGTTATAATTTTCTTAGGCAAAAGATAGGATTTCCATTGCCAGGAATTAGTACCCTGAAAAGATGGACAAATTGTTCATTCCGGTGTCGCCCTGGGATTTTAAGTGATGTATTGGAGTTAATGAGATCCCAAGCAAAAAGTTTTTCACCAGTACAGCGTGTATGCATACTTGCATTCGATGAAATGAACGTCGACAGAAGAGTTACCTATGACCAAGAAGAAGATAAAATTATGGGTCCACACAGCAGTGTACAGGTAGCAATGGTTCGTGGCCTATTTTCAAGTTGGAAACAGCCTGTATATTTTGATTTTGATACGTCCATGTCTGCTTCCCTACTAAAACAAATCATTGTCGCCTTAGAAGACGCTGCATACAATGTTGTTGGTGTAGTCTCTGATCTGGGTGGCACCAATCGTGCAGTATGGAAGGAGCTAAATGTGTCTCACACAAATACCTGCTTTGCAAATCCTACAGATTCCAGAAAGCGAGTATGGGTATTTGCCGACGTTCCTCATTTAATAAAGCTGCTTCGCAATCATTTTCTGGATGATGGACTTCTGTTACCTCATAACTGCAAGTTTGATAAATATGTTATAGAAAGGCTTCTATCCTTGGACTGTGGGGAAATGAAAATTTGTCCCAAATTAACGACGCAACATTTAAACGTGAAAGGTAGAGAAAGGCAGCGTGTGTATTTAGCTACACAACTGTTTAGTAACCACACAGCGCAAGCAATTCTTTATCTTATGCCTGAATCAAGAAAGACTTCTGACTTTGTGAAGCTTGTAAATGATTCATTTGACGTACTGAATTCCAGTATCTAATAATGAGAGACCCATAGCCTGCGGATTTGGAGTTCACAAAGAACTACAGGAAAATATTCTTAGAGAATTTGCAGCAGTTTGTGAACGTATGAGAGTTGGAAAAGCTAAACATCTGCTTCCCTTCCAGAAAGGATTTCTGACCTCCATCAGATCACTCTTGGGACTTTCAAATGATTTAAAATCATTAAATATAAAATACCTTTTAACAGCCAGGTTAAATCAGGATTTCTTAGAAAACTTTTCTCTCAAATCAGGGGACTCGGGCATTTCTATGACCATCCTTTACCCACGGAAGTGAAAAGCCGTATCCGTCTTTTACTTTTAGGAGTGAATACTTCTCACATCAATTTCACAAACAAGTATCCTGTTGCCGTAGATGACGACTCTAGTTTCTTGACATCATCTCTATTCAACAATGTTTTACCAGATATGATGGAAACATTATCTATGGTGGACGGCGAAACTGAAATGAGAGATGTGATTCTGGATGCAACTGCGTCAACATCAGCAAATGTTGGGTCAGATTGTTCTTCTGAAGGTTTCCGATATTTGGCTGGATACCTCGCCTTCCGCGGGAGATCATACGATCGTTCCCTCGGAATTCCAACAGGAGAACAACTGACTTTGCCAACAGAGACAACGGGATGGATAGAAGCCCTGTCACGAGGAGGATTATTAGTTCCATCCCCAGATTGGCTTCAAAAGGTTAGTCAGTTTGAGCTGACATTTATCCAAATGCATGGAGTCGATTCTCTTTCACGAGAAAGTAACGTCCTAAAAAAACTTTGCTGTGAAAGTAGCAGGAAATTTCCGGATGTCGCACCCGAAATTGTTAAAATCTATGCACGCACAAGAACATTTTTAAGAATGCGATGATGCAACAATAAAGAAAAACTGCGAAAGGCTGCAGCAGCGCATCATAGAAAGATGCAGAAGTACTTAGCATCATCAAAGTAAACGCAACATGTAAGTGAAAAATGTAAATAATTTATTGATTTTTTTCCTTTAATATTTATTTTTGTCCTTATTACTATTTTTCTGTTTTAAATGCGTGAAGAAAGTATTTACAAAGATGTTTTTTAAGGAAAGTAACTTTGTGTTAGAATTTGAGAAAAAAAAAAATATTTAATCTTATCATTTTTT
>JAFIDM010128371.1:0-15741 GCA_023159025.1 Thereuonema tuberculata
CACACACACACACACACACACACACACACACACACACACACACACACGTTAGTGTAACGATTCCTCATGCTACGTTTTAGTCTTATCAGAGTACAAACTCTTTAGAAATGCTTCTAACCTAATTGAGGTATCTGAAGCAGCCGTAGCGAATTTCCTTGCTAGGAATGAAGCTGAAATAGTTCCTAGCGTTCCATCTCTCCTGGCATTTCTGTTGGCAATCCATGCAGCAGGAATCGGATTCTCATCCGTACCGATGATACAACACCACGAGTTCTTTGTCATAATTGGACCGACAGTAAGAGGTTCTTTCATGGGTTGAAAAGTGAAGGCAGCTCCAACACCAAACACAGCATCCGTGATTTGATCACTAGAAGTATTCTCAAAGAATGACTTTGAGTAAGGTGTAGTCACTGGTGGCCGTGGAGTAGCAACACGATTAATTACCACTTGTCCTGAAGATCCTCCTGTCTTCGTTGATGGTATAGGCATAGACATCACAGTGAATCCTTTCACTGGGGCTAGACGGACGGACACATATCTTAACACGTCCATATTTAAGCCGGTATTGGCCACAGTCTCATCAAATCGGTTCGACGTAACGCCGAAAGAGGCACAAGGTCCTTTTGCTTCAGGTCGTCGATAGGTTAAGAGCATATAGCCCAACAGGTTTAAGCTCACTTCATTTTCTGGCGTATTGAGCAATGATGGATAAGGGCCGGAGGGTTCTTCTGATACTGCGTGACACAGTCCTTCAGCCAGCACTCCCATACATGGGACTTCTTCATATAAATTATGATTTACTTCATCAATTGGTCCATAATAACCACCAGAGTTTGAGTTTGGCAACCTTTCGATTGGAAGGGGTGGGAATGATGGTCGCAAATTTTCTCCACTGTGTGACACGATCTCAGCAATGGCAGAGAGGTATTGTTCCATAGGCTCTAAAATTACAAGTTCAGTAAACTAAAAATGTTGAAACACCTCAAGCTCGGTACCTGTCAACTGTTGAAAGGTTTGCACCTTCAAGGAGATAATTCTTGCCCAGATTAGGGCTCCGAAGTAGTATTGTAACAATTCACAAAAGAATGTTCTAACCAACTCCGGGTTTGCGTTTGTCAAACGGTAGTACATAAGCTCGATGAGCCTTGTAGATTGTAGAAATGAAGGGTTGAAGGTCTCGTTAGGATTTACTTCCTATACTCCAAGTCCACGTCCGAATGACGCATCTTTCCACTTTGAATCATCTTGGAGATCAGAGAAAACTTTAGACTGCGCTTTAGGTTTTGGAAGCGATGGTTTCTTTGAATCACTTGTCCCACCTTGCGATTGATTCTTCTGCTGAGGTTTTGGGTAGTTCTTCTTCTTCTTCTCACCGCCTTCATCTTTCTTTGGTGGCTTATCATCGCATCAATCCGGCCTATCCTCACGGGCTTCGGCTGGCTTCGTCGATCGTTTAAAGTTCTTCTTGTTCTTATTACGTCCACCACGTTGTTGTTTATCACGCGTCTCGGTCTTCTGATCGTCTGAGGAATCACCTGACATTTTACAGAGGTCCTAATTGCAACAGGAATAAATAAATAAACACGGGCGCTCGAACAATGCAGGCAGCAATCAGCTATTAAGCAGACTATATAACATTAAGTTAATAGGGATAGCGGAGCTTTGGAAGAAATGTCACCGCACAAGAAGGCTAGCACAACGAGCCCATGGATGAGAAAACTATGACGAGTTGAAACAACAGCACATAGAAACCAGCCGTGCTCTCAAGAAGGCCATTAAAGTCAGTAAACAGAGTGCTTGGAAGGAACTTTGTAGTGAGGTTAATAGTAACCCATGGGGTAGACTATATAAGACAGTTATGGCTAAAATAAAAAGTAGCTCCTTATCACCTCCGACCTGCCCTGATTTGCTGCGCAGGATTGTGTCCACTCTTTTTCCACAACAACCGGGGATAGTTTTGGAAGTTCCACCTCAAGAATGTGAAGATGTGTCAACTATCTCAAAAGATGAGTTGATAAAGGCCTGCGGAAAGATTGGTGACTCAAAAGCCCCTGGCCCAGACAGCGTTCCAAATATTGCTCTTAAAACCGCCATCCGGTGTAGACCTGAGATCTTTCTAGACGTCTACAATGCTTGTTTACGAGAGGGTGTGTTTCCAAATCTGTTGAAGCAGCAGTGGCTCGTACTTTTGCCTAAAGGTAACAAGCCACCTAATGATCCATCGTCCTATCGGCCAATTTGCCTGTTGGATACGGCAGGTAAGGTATTGGAGAGGATTATTTACAATCGACTGGAGGCATTCAGTGAAGGAGCGCATGGTCTCTCAAAAAACCAGTACGGTTTCAGGAAATCAAGATCTACAATAGACGCTGTAAGGGTTGTTGTTGATTTGGCTCGAGAGGCCATTGAGGGCAAACGCTGGAAGGGAGGAGTAAAACAGTACTGTGCCATAATAACGTTGGATGTGAAGAATGCGTTCAATTCGGCAAACTGGAACTGCATCTTGAACTTTGAGTTCAATGAAGGCTCTAGCGTACATCAGGAAAATAATTGCGAGTTACTTCACTGATCGTATCCTGATGTATAATACCGAAGTCGGAATGAAGACCTATAACATCACAGGCGGTGTTCCACAGGGATCAGTACTTGGTCCTTTGCTTTGGAATATCATGTATGACGCAGTACTCAAGCTGCCAATGCCCGAGGGAGTGACTGTAGTGGGGTTCGCTGACGATGTTGCATTGGTTGTAATCGAGAAACACCTGGAAGTTGTCACCCTAACATCGAATGTGGCTGTTGCCAGGATCCGTCAGTGGCTCTCAATGGTTGGATTACAATTAGCAGATCACAAGACAGAGGCGGTTCTTGTGACCAGCAGGAAAGCGAGGGAGATCGTTGTGAAAACTATCGTCATCCGATTGTGAATGGATAGTCATAATAATGTGGTATCAGAGATTATTATTTTTTTTTTTTTTTTTTGGTAAGCTACTTACACGTAATAAACACACATTAAGAACCTTCAAATAGATTTATTTAAGGTAATTGAAAATATATATATATATGAACACTTATAATCAATATTATATATAACTGAATTATTATTCAATAAACTTCTTATGTCCTTTAGTTCTAGTATATCAATACTCTTTCTTCTAAGTACATAATAATTATCATACGTTGCTTCTTCTATAATTCACAGTTCTTAATAGTTTATAATCAATATCAATAGTTCACTTCAACAATAAAATATACTGTTCAATCCATTAACTACTATCTTCTTGTAATAGTTATTAACAAGTAATTAATTCAGTTCTTTAAAATCGTTTAGTTTATTATAATTCAACCATATAGCATTATTAATCCAGATCACTGAATTATCCTTTAATTATTTCACTGTATGAATAATAAGTTCTATTACTTCGTTAGGCATAGCAGATACGCTATTAATACCCTATTTCACTGTATTATTCTTTCCACAATAGAAAATCATTAAGAGTTAATACAAAGTTTTATCGTATTATTTGATCTACTTTCACTCTAGTATGAAGATAAATATTTAAAGTTTATTCACTATAATATTCTTGAACTAATATTTATATATGGCTACTTTGAATTATCTGGTCACGTCGATGTTCCATTTACTAAAGTTGATATCTTCTGTTTTGAACGCTTCGAATATCCTCTTCCTATAACTTCCTGCATAATAATTAAATGCACTACTTACATTACTGAAGTTCTAGCAGAAATTACTTCACTTCCATTTACCAGGAATCGAACCGTTCGTTTCAAACATGGCGCCAATGGAACGTCTCAAACTCCATTCTAAATCCATGTTTCAAGGATATATTTCTTGTTCCATATTAAATACTAACTTTGAATTAATTATCTCATTATAATTAACTAAGACATGCTTCATTTTCTCTCCAATTTAAGTTTGAAGATTAAGCCGTATCTTTGCAGATATCTCCGGCTATTTTCATGTCCGTCCTTCATGATGGCTCATCCGCTCTTTTATTTTTTCCTCTCGTCTCACTCTCGCAATCATCAACGAGATCGCTGCCTCACTTTCAATTTTATCATGACGTCACATGTCATTTAAATAACTGTTTCTTCATGCCTCTAAAACTAATATAAATTAATCTTCAAGTCTACATCTTTTAGGGACTAGTTATTTATAATCATATTAATATAAATAATTCACAATCGTTACCCACACTGTGGGTGATCATAACATTCTGTCGCAGCCTTCTCTCAGGTATCTGGGTGTTCAGATTGATGCAAGGCTTCGGTTCGATGAACATCTTCGAATCGTGAGTGAAAAGTCTGCACGAGTGATCAACGCCTTGGCTAGGATCATGCCGAACATCGAAGGACCTCGGCAGAGCCGACGAAGACTCCTGTCCAGTGTGGCTATCTCTACCATGCTCTATGCGGCTCCGATCTGGTTCCATGCCATGGAGACTAAATCATATGTATGTCAAATGACTTCGGTTCACCGGAAATGTGCTCTACGAGTCGCTTGTGCATTTCGAACAGTTTCATATGATGCCGTGTGCGTCATTGCAGGGATGCCGCCTATCGATCTCTTAGCAAGTGAGAGAAGCGCGATATGCAGTGGTATTCGGGAACGTCGTGACGCTCACCGACCCAAGATCACGAGGGCCGTGAAAAGCAAGACAACGGTCAGATGGCAGAGACGATGGGATTCATCGACCAGTGGAAGATGGACTCATAATCTTATACCTAATATTGCAACATGGATGGAAAGAAAGCATGGTGAAGTGGATCACTACCTGACTCGGCTATTAAGTGGCTATGGTTGTTTTCTAGCGTACCAGAGGTGCTTCGGAATTGTCGACAATGCGTCATGTCCGACTTGGCAGTTCTTGGACGAGGATGTGGAGCATGTCTTCTTTGTCTGCCCACGCTTCCATGAAGATAGAAATGAGCTAAAGAAATCCCTTCGCCAGCGTGTGACTCCAGAGAACATCGTTGGCTTGATGACTATCTCCCAGGCTAATTGGACGGCAGTGGCTGACTACAACTATATGGAAACTCCGTACGGCTGAGAAAATCAGACTTGATCAGTTG
This sequence comes from Thereuonema tuberculata, assembly GCA_023159025.1. Lineage (NCBI taxonomy): Eukaryota > Metazoa > Arthropoda > Chilopoda > Scutigeromorpha > Scutigeridae > Thereuonema > Thereuonema tuberculata. The sequence goes on from JAFIDM010128371.1 coordinate 5,092, forward strand.
CGAAATGATATCTGAGTCGGACTTTTAGTCATTCTGCCCTATGCGATGTAGTATCTGACGGTGGTTCCGTGTAGGGTGTTTTGGAAGTCGGACGTAGGGTTTTATTGAGTAGTATTTTATGATTGAGTCTCGCATTACCAAGTCCTTGGTATGCGTAAATGCATTTACCCCGTCCTTAAAAAAAAAAAAACAAAAAAAAAAAACACATACACACACACAAAATAATCAGTAAGCTTATAAAAATTATCCATAAACATAATGTCTTTTATATTTAGGTAAAAGCTCTACATATGTAACAGATTAACTCAATTTCTACCTCTTTGTGACCATTGCCGGACAATATCACAAACCAGTCTCTAAACAATTGTTACAATATTATTGCCACTAAACCATCCATTATATCAATACATCATTCACATGAAATGCAGGGAAAGCCTGTTTGAGCTATCTTGGATCCTCAAATCATGCTATTTCATCTGTTAAATTGTCCACATCCTCTAAAAAAAAAAAAACAAGCACCACAAAATAAAGCAGGCTAAGGAAATAAAAAAAAAAATTATTTCTCGGCTTACACAACCGAGAACCCTTCTGAAGACCTACAATACAGGAATGGATTACAGCCCTCCATTTCCTTCACTGGAAACGGGTGATTCCTCTCTTAGGGTTATTTTGCCAAACCACAAACCTACCCAACCCTAAGTTTACCATGCAACCGTTCGGGACCTAAACTCACTGCCTAAAAAAAAAAAAAAAAAAATGGGCATGGAAGTACGAATCTTCCATTTGTCCGCCACAATCGGACCACAATACAAAATGTATCCGTTTTTGCACCAGTTTATTGGATCAAAGCCACCAGTCCTAGACTCTCTCTAGGAAACACTTAATTCTAAATGTTAGCAGGTGCTTGGTGGCGTCCCTCAATCCATCCATTTCACGACACAGTTCATGTTTGCATTGTGGTCTTTCTCAGCTTCGGGGCAGGGTATCTTAACCTTTCTCCCACCTTTCTCTCTTCTTTCCACTTCTACAAGTTTCTCCGGATCATGAAAGTTGCTGAGAATGTGCAAACACATCAGCTTGTCTTTCCACTTAATAGCTGCTAGTCCCTTGTCACTTGTAAACCAATCAACATCACCTCGCTTCATTGTCTTGTTTGAACATGGGCAGATGTTTCCTATTTATATTCACTGTTCCACATGAGTTGATTGTTTTATTTTTTGAGGTTACACATAAGATCAACATTTAAGAAATAGTTTTCGAAGTATACTTTGATTCCTCCCACAAGATCTACCATAAGGTTTTTCACTATAGAAGATCCCAGGTTTTTTGCAACCGTATTTCCCTTTTTTTCCTGTGTAGATATCATACTGCAGAGCGTATCCAGATTTTTCAGCTAGCATCCAAACTTTATATCCTTTCTTGATGGGCTTCTTAGCAGTTTCAGGCCCAAATTAATTCAGAGATTTAAAAAAAAAAAAAAAAAATATATTGAATCCTAAATTTTGTGTAAAAATGATCCCAATATACTAATAATTTCATTCATTTAATTTATATCCATCCCTAAATATGAAATTTGTAATGAGTTTGTTTGGCATCATTGAGTTTTCTGCAAACAATAGTACAATGCAGACAAATAAGCGTAGTTATAGGGGCTAAGATTTTTTTAATAAAATTTAATGCCCTAACAGTCAAATACAGTGTATACTTTTATTGAATTTAAGTTTTGATTATTTTAATATCTATATATCCTTTCTTCGGTATTATCAAAATGACGCTTTCCATTCATACTCTCATATATTACTGGATTGGCTTATGCCGATACAAATATTTTTTTGTTTTTAAGTTTAAAAAGTATTTGAAGTGATCTAAAATAAATAATTAGTTGATATAAAGCACTCAATATTCTTAGTCAATAAATAATTTATTAAAAGAAATAAGGGCTTTGCGTAAAAAAAAAAGTGATATAAAGTGGAACATACAAAAGTAATCATGTCACCCGAAATCCAAAAATATACATAACATTAATTCATCCTTTTATGAGATATGTAATTAAAAACTCATACAGAAAATAGTCACCAAATACATATGAAAAGATAACTCAAAATTGAAGGAAAAATTTAGAACAACATATATAATAAAGCTAACAGCATAATTGTGAGACTTATCTGATATCTTTTATTTCATTTTAAATGAAAGTTTTTGAAGCAATTACGCTCTTTTGTGAAACACTGCTCTACATTACATTTTGTGCATTTCACTCTAGAGTATGTCTTTATGTATAGCTTGCAGTGTTGCTTGTTTACAAAAGTTCAGGCCAATGTTCTAGCTTGTCATACCGGACAAATGGAATTGGGCCTTCATTGTACCGACTCGCAATTGCAGGTCGTGGGACTTCAATAAAAGATTTGGTTGCAACTGACCAGTGTCTTACATTTGCAACAGGTTGCACTCCAGCAAATGTTAATATGATATAAACATATTTGTTGTCATACCACTTTGTTACTGTAACGTTGTTCTGTACATGTGTTTTGTAATCGAAACTTCCTCTTCCTTCGAAAGACAAATGCTACCTTTCGGCAGACAAAATCAAAGAATGTGGCAGGTTGTTAGCTGACAATAAAGGTGTCGTCTAAACGACAACTACATGTGAAAACCGACCCACCATGCCTACCTTTAGCGCCAGAGTCAGAGGCCGAGTAGTCTCTCCACATCACACACAGAACCAATTCCAAATATAAACAATACACCTTTCCAGGTGAACATCTCTCCGGTTTGACGCTCCTGTCCAACGATTTAATTTCAAATTAACAACCAATTAGGCCGCCAGTAAAGCATTGGACTTGTACTCTACCGACGGTCGCCAACGTAGCTCATCTCTTCCCAGATTTACTCCTTGTCATCATTCCATGGGATGGCACCAATGCATCCTTCCTCACTGTTCTTTTCCGAACTTCACCTGCTCCCAAACGTATGCCATCTGACGGAATTTTGACTTCCTCTCTCTCTCTCTCCACATACCTTTTCAAATCGGCGATATGGGCTCTCCTCTTCACAGATGGATCCGACAAAAGTTTTAAAACGTAATTTAATCTAGAGATCACCTTATGCACCACAAATGGTCCTTCAAACATGTTCATAAGCTTTGCAGCCTTTTTGTCAATTTTACTCGACACAGGGTGGCTTTTTAACAAAACTAGATCGCCGCAATGGAATGTTTCGTCTCTCCTCCTCAGATCATATCTTTCCTTATTCTTTTCCGCTGCAGCTCTCCTATGAGCGTCTATCCTCCCTTTGATCTCTCCAATTCTATTAGCTATGTAACTCCTATGACATTTAGAGCCCCCTCTACTCTCCCACTCAAAATTAGAATGCACCTCGCGTCCAAGCATCACATAAGCCGGACTAAATCCAGTAGCCTCGCTGACAGACCCTCTCAAACAGAATAACAGCTGTTCCAAATAATTATCCCACTGAGCATGATTCTCCTGAATATACGACCGGAGCATAGCTTTAATACTCCCGATGTATACTTCTCCGCCGGGTTGGATTGGGCGTGATAAGGTGAAGTAAACCTGTGCTTCACGTTATAATTCTCACAAAACCTACGAAAGATTTCCGAACGAAACTGGGAGCCATTGTCACTAATGACGTTACTGGTAAACTCGAATCTATAGAATATGCTCTTTAAGAACCTTACCGCTTTCTCAGCGTGGGCAGATTTCATCACCACAGCCTCCGTCCATCCTGAATACACATCAACCACCACAAACAAATAACTATTTCTGTTACTACTCCTCAGCAATGGTCCTGCAACGTCTACAGCTAAGGTGTTCCACACCCCCTCCTTATCGGATATACTTCCCATCCCTAATTTCGCTCTCCTAACGTGTTTGGTTTTCTGACATAAGATTTAATTTAGTTGTACCTGAGTGTTTGATAGAGACTGTGTTAAAATCTTGGCATGAAGACCCTGAGATAGGAGGGCATAACGGTGTGTTTAAAACTTTCCAAAAGATTAATGAGCGATTTTACTGGCCGAAAATGTACCAGGACGTAAAGAGATTTGTTGTTTTGTGTAATCTATCTTCTCCTTTCCTTTTATCCCGCCGTCGTTTCAACAACAATCCCTTCTCTAACCTAAATTCCCCTTCTCTCACTTTACTCTGCTTTCCCTGTTCTATCTCCTCAATTCTCTTAAGACAATACCTATCACTCCTTTGAGACTCAGCCCACTGATTATCAACTATCCTCATCCATTTACAATTTACTCGAGAGAGAGAGCATCCGCTATTACATTTTCCAAACCTTTTCGATGTTTAATTTCAAAATCATATTCTTGCAACTTCATGCTCCATCTCGTAATGCGGCTCGACGCGTCTTTGCGAGATTTCAGGTAACGCAAAGCACTATGGTCCGTGTACACCGTGAACTTACTTCCGCTCACTTATGATCTAAATTGTTCCACTCCGAACATCACGGCCAAACACTCCAGCTCCGGCATCGAATAGTTTTTCTCCGCACTATTTAATCCATGGCAAGCGAATGAAATTGCCTTTTCAACCCCTCCATCTTCCTGCATTAAAACACTAGCTAGCCCCTCTCCGGATGCATCACAACAGATGATAAACTCTGTAGAAATCTGGTTGAACCAGGATCGGCTCGTTCGACAACTTCTCCTTGAGGTAAACAAACGCTTCCTGCTGCTCTCTTCCCCACACCCACTTCTCTCTCTTTCTCAACAAACGTCGCAACGGCTCATTCACTAAGGTCACCTGAGGTATGAATTCTCGGTAGCACGATACCATTCCCATAAAACGCTTAAGTTGTTTAGGGGTTCGTGGAATCGGATAATCTGTAATCGGTTTAATCCGCTCCGGTGAAGGTTTGATCCCCTCCTTATCAATACTAAAACCCAAGAACTCAACGCTACTCTTACCAAACTCACTTTTGTCATAATTAATGCACAGATTTACACTATTCAATTTATCAATCAACGCGCCGACGACTGCAATGTGCGAATCCCAATCAGATGTAGCCACCATCAAATCATCCATATAACGTATAACAAACGGCTGCCATTCGGCGCCTAAAACATCATCCAACACTTTGTTCAAGCAAGCGGATCCATTTTTCAGTCCGAACGCCACTACATTATAGCAATAAGTACCTAATCCGTAGACAGAGAATGCAACTTTCTTTTTTGATTCCTCGTCTAAAGGAATTTGCCAGTAAGCCTTCTTAAGGTCAATTACTGAAAACACTTTCGCTCCATTGAGCTGTCGTACGATTCCTTTTATGTTAGGAGTAAAATAAGAGATTCCTTTTGTCAACGCATTCAACTCACGGGCATCTATTATAAATCGTGGCTCCTTCCCTTTACACCTCCGCAAAAAAAAATTATAAACTCCACGGGGATTCTGTCTTAAAGACCACCCCTCTCTTTTCCATATCCAACACAATATTTTGAATAATGTTCCATTCGTTAGGCGAAAAATTGTAGGCTTACGTTTTACCGGGAGGTGATCCCCCGTATCTATGTGATGAGTATACCCCTTGTATTTCTCGGACGTTTTCTTAATTGTCCTTTTCTTAAATTCTACTAACTCCAACAGTTTTTCTCTGTTACCTTCCCCTTTCATGGGTGCCTTCAATGTATTTACTTTACACCTATTCCCAATTCCAATATTCGTTTTTCCCTTTTTAAACGATATACTAAACTCATAATCTCGTAATGTTGATAAACCTATGAGACCGTCCCCGGTACACCACGGTATGACAATAACCTCAAAAACAAAATCCATCTCATCACTCACTCATCCGTTTTCATTTTCCAAAACTAATGAGCTGTGAATCACATATACTCTGTCAGTGAACTGACTACTCCCATCTGCTAACACTATTTCTATATTTTTGTGGTAGAATTCAAACCTGTTCTTATTTAAATATTCCTCATGTCTATCACTAAGGCAGCAATAATCCGCACCCGTGTCTAGTTGACACCTTATCATTTTACCTCCTCTCAGTCTAATCTAGACGTAAGGAGCGTCCTCCCCAACTGTTTCATTACAAATCCCTACACCGCTAAATCGAAGTATTTGCTGGCTTTGTATACCGACAGCAACACTTCCACTCTCTACTCTATTACTCCACCAATCATTTATATTAAAGGGAAAAGTTAATAGATCCTCTCCTTCCGGACAGAAGTGGACCCCCTCCCATTTCCCGGATTATTACGAAATCTACAATGGCAGTTCGTTGCATATATGCCCCGACGCCCACAACGGAAACAATATATGTCCCCTGTTTGGCTCGATTGGTCTTTCACCCTTCCTCTCTGAGTGCTTTTAAATCCTTCTGACTCACCCAATTTACATCCTTCAGTGCTCATGTTTGTTCTTATCTGTAGTGAATTATTGAAATCTAAGTTTGACTCTGCTCTTTTGGCGTATTTGAGAAAATCGCCCGTATTTTTGCATTTATCTAGGAATATATAACTTCTGTATTGAGGGAGCATACCCCTGAACGCTATCATAACCGTCTCGCGTTCATCAATTTCAAATCTCAACATTTCCGCCTTTTGCCTAATGCGGCTCAAAAATACCTCCATTATTTCACCTTTGGTTTGTCTTAAGTTTTTCAATAGCTCATACTCTTCTCCCACAAGTTGGTCAGGCAGATACGCCTTCACACAAGCCCTTTCTAATTCTTCCCAAGATTCCCACTTAGGTAAGTTCTCAAAAAACCAAATGGGATGTTGACTGCGTTGTCTTCCTTCTGTTGACGGAACGTCCGGATAGGTCCATGGTGACTATGCTTCTTTAGGGCGGTCACGGTAATTGATCCCCGACGTCTAAGGTCTTACGCCGGCTTCGATCTTCGGAAAGGTCGTTTCTTCTCCTGGGCACCTTCCCACGTCTGGATTTCGAACGATCGCTCCCAAAGGTATGCCTTGCTTCTGGACTCCTGTCCAAACTCGAATTGGAACGTACTTCTTCAGTTGAACCCTCTGTTGCCAGGCCACTGTCTGTAGTCCAAGTCGTTCTGCTTTGTTCTCCTTCCAACGAAGATCCTCTGAATGGGCGGTTGTCCCACTTCGTCCTCGTATACTCCGTTCCTAACGGAGATCCTCTGTACGGGCAGTAGTCCCTGGACGTTCCGCTCTGTTCTCTTCTCCACGGAGATCCTTTATCCGGGCTGTTACCCGCAGTCGTTCCGCTACTCGATCTCCTAAGTGGAATCCTTCCTAATTGGGCGGTTGCCCACGACGTTCTCGTATTCTCTACTCCAACTGGAGACCTGGACGGGCTTCTGCCCCACGACGTTCTTCTGTTCAGGCGTTCTGCGCCTGGTTTTATAGGCGATGAAAGCCTCAAACGAGGCTCAGGACTGGTCGACTCGATAGAGTAATGCAGGGTTGGTCGAGTCGACTTCGTCAAAGGGGGAGCGGACAAAACACCTGGTAACAATATTAATGAGATCTTTGAGATTTTTCTTTCCAAAAAAGTTTTTATTAAGCACAGTTTACTTTTGCGCATTTTCGCTTCTTTAAAAAATTGTTTTTGACGTATACAGTGGAAAGACGCGTCCGGGGATAATGCAGTCACCATGGCGGCATCACCCCTGTAGAGGTGGCGTCATAACCCCTTTCCGACAAGATGAAAGAAATGTAGTTTTAAAGACATCAAAACAAACAGAAGTGATCAATATTGTTGATTAAAATGTAGGCTAAAATATCTAGTTAAAGGTTATTCATAGCAAATGCAGGCATTGTAACATCTAAAGGTACATACCTCAGCTTATTCAAAGTGGAAAAATAAGATCAAACTTCTTCAAAACAACGTTCGTCACTGTAAAAACAAAACAACGCGCGCAATGGCTGCCATCCACTCGAGGCATTAGTTGTAGCATCGTTCGCTAGAGGTCAGGAGCTGTCAGGCCGGCTAACCGGTGTCCTTGACTAGCATACCGGGAGTGGCGGCAATCCCCCGGTCTACCCTACTACAAAGCCTTAAAAACAGAAATGGAAAAAGGAAAAAAAAAAACAAAAGAAACACTCACTAGAGGGTTTCAGTATCTAAATGATACCAGCAAACCTCGGGTAATATATTGTTGCTCGATAGTAGATCAAGGACGCTTTGACTTTGTCCAAGAGTGCAAGGAAAAGTTTTCAAGGGTTTCATGGCTGTGGCTGGTTACTGTTCACGTGGCAAGTTAGCATTGCATAGTTCCCAGAAAAATGAAGGCAAATGCAGTCTATTTCCAAAGATATGTGATGAATTGCAAATATGACAAAGACATCTCCAGACTACAGAAATTACATTGGAAAGATCCATATCCACATGGACAAGGCATCCAGGCACACTTTGCAAACATCCAATGGCTTTTTTATGAACAAGAAACACTGGACACTGGAATAAAATTAGTACTCTTCAGCTCGTTTCCTGTCAAGTCCCCTGATGCCTCACCAATGGATTATTGTGCCTTTGGATTACTGAAACAAAGCATTGCAGAGAGCTGATCTACAACACTGGAAGGCCTTTGGATTATCTGTGTACAGGCTTGGACCTCATGCAACATCTGTAGATCAATTAAACCACAGTCTTTTACAGTGAAAATTGTGATGTCAAGCTTTTGTTTGGAACAAGAACTGTCACATTGAAGACATCAGATGTTGGAGGAAAGGATTGTCCTAGCACTGGAAGCATTTCAATTGTACCATCTTAACTGATTCAACCTTCTGTAAAAAACTATCCTGATGTCTTCACATCAGCTGATGTTTAATGATTTTAAAGTCAAACTAACTTTTTGGATTTGCAGCATGGAAGTGCAATACTATCAGTTATTATAATGAGCAGTACAATAAGTCCTTGACTTATACAGAAATGGTTGCATCAAATTATTTCTAAGTTGAATGGTTTACATACTATCCCATTTTTGACATTTTTTTCATTTAAGTAAATAAAGCTAAAGAAGTGTCATTTTTTTTGGGGGAAAAAAACTTCAATGAAACAGAAGAAAATGGAACTTTCTCCAATATCCTATGGAATACATAAACATCTTTGAAGTGGCACGGGATATGTAGTATTACTAGTTGTAAGTTGCAACCGTTTATCTATGAATCTTTGAAAAATTTCCTGTATGATATTACAAAATAATTAAGTAAATTAAAACATTTTCTTTGACATTTTCTTTTTCCTTTTATAATTTAAAAGAGAAAAACCAAACTGTTTCTTAAAATATAGTATTTAAAAAGATGCTTCCTGTAATATTGCCTATTAAATGAACCTGTAGCAGTGGGTTCATAATTGCCTGCATGCAACCATCTTTACCAATCTTTATTGATTTTTTTCTAATATACCAAATTGTAAATTAATGTGTTTTATTTCAGTTACGATTGAGCCACTTAAGTTTCTTGTCGTTTCTATTTCAATTTAGAAGTTTTCTTATTTGAAATGAGATTGTTTGACTTTGTTGGTTTAGACAAATTGTTTCATTATTACTGAAATTAGATTTCAACTAAATTTTTAATCCCATTATTATTTTTTTCTTAGTTAGAATATTTCCAAAAAAAATTAGATGAAAGTCAGGATCAGTGTAAATTATTATTAAATGAGCGTTCTGATTTGGAATTATCCCGAAATGAAAAGGAAAAGCTAATTACTCAACTTCAAGAACATTTTAAGGAAAAAGAGAAAAATCTATTGGAGATGATTGAAATGTACAAAGGAAAAGTTTCTGTCTTAGAGGAAAAGCAAAATGAGTCTGGTAATTAACGTTTTTCTTAAATTGTATTTTTTTTCCCCAAAACTGTTACAAGTTTGCCATTTTTTGATTTTTTTTTTTTTTTAATTTAAAATTTTGAAATTTAGCTTATTATAAATGTTTTTAAAAGTTGTAATTTTTTAATGTAGAACTTAACTGTCGCTTTTGAATATCTAGACCAGTACTTCTCAAGTTTTTTGCTTCACTGCACACATAGATATTTGGAAAAATCCAGTGGCACACTAAATTAATGTTAATGTGATAATAATCCTATTATCACACCACACTCCAAACTTTTTTGTTGCTTTACTATATATTTGACTCCATATTAAACAATTGTGCAAAAAATAAACAAGCCCATATTTCTGATATTTCAGTTCATATTTTAAAAACTATTAGTTCGTTTGGCAAAAAATTTGCACAGGTTAAAGAAAACACACTAGAAATGCAGCCTAATGCTATGAAAAGGTGCAAATCCTTTTAAAAATAACTAAATTGACGTCCGGGAGGCAAGGACCGTAACCGGCAAACTGGAAGTTGGAGACATGGCACTGTAAACCAGTTCAGATGTTTTAAACTACTGGTGCAAACATTAAAAAATTTTCAGAAAGTGAAGAAAACATCCCACTAATTCAGTCTAATGCAGTGAAAATGTTCAAAAACCCTTTAATAAGGGTTAAATTCCCATCCGGGGAGCAAGCTTCATGAAGGCGGTCAGCAAGACCGGGAAGACGGGGACATGGCATTGGAAACAAGTGCATATTTTAAAAACAGCTAGTTCTTTGGTAAAATGTTTACACATGTGAATGAAAACACACTATAAAGTCAATCTAACGCGTTGAAAAGGTTCAAATCCATTAAAAATTAAGTAAAATCCCGTCTGGGAGG
>JAFIDM010128372.1:0-15740 GCA_023159025.1 Thereuonema tuberculata
CACCCATTGTTATTTATTAATATTTACATGCGCAATCTGATTTTTTTTATGCGCTAAAAAAATTCATAGCGGCCGCATGTATCGTACACATGAATTTTCTCGCCAGTTATCCTTTTGGCGAGTTTTTTATTGTTTATTTTAGCTTTCCAGGCTCCACATTGATTCCGACGAAACTAATGTACATCAATGAGTTAACTTACAAGTATTTTCAATGTATACTGCCATTTGAAAACTTGCAGCTAAGACAGCATGTCTGAAAAGGTAGCTGTCGGAAAATATAAAATCCCACCCAAAACATTACATGTAAAATAAGTTGCCAAGACTCACACGCTCATAATGCTTTCACTGGTAAATAGATATGAGATCTCATGTAGAGCCAAGCCCCTAACTCTACAAGGCCTAACTCTACAAGCCCTAACTCTAAAAACCCTATATCTTGGTCAAAAAGTATGCCTTGGCCGTTTCGTGGCTGTCGCACAGACAATCCCATGGAGTTATGTAAAGGATATGGAGTATGCCAAGGCATACTTTTTGACCAAGATATTAGGGTTTTTAGAGTTAGGCATGTAGAATGAGGGGCTTGGCTCTACATGAGATCTGATAACTTTTTAACAGTGAAAGCGTTATGAGCATGTTGGCAACGTATTTTACATGAAATGTTTTGGGTGAGATGAAATAGTTCCATGAAACGGCCAAGCCATACTTTTTGACCAAGATATATGGTTTTTAGAGTTAGGGCTTGTAGAGTTAGGCCTTGTAGAGTTAGGGGCTTGGCTCTACATGAGATGTCATATCTTTTTACCAGTGAAAGCATTATGAGCGTGTGAGTCTTGGCAACTTATTTTACATGAAATGTTTTGGGTGGGATTTCATTTCTTTTTGTAGGATGAGATCTGATAACTTTTTAACAGTGAAAGCGTTATGAGCATGTGAGTCTCGGCAACTTATTTTACATGAAATGTTTTGGGTGGGATTTCATTTCTTTTTGTAAGAGGAGATCTGATAACTTTTTAACAGTGAAAGCGTTATGAGCATGTGAGTCTTGGCAACTTATTTTACATGAAATGTTTTGGGTGGGATTATACAACTCAATTTAGTTTAAAGATTATTTAGAAAATGGATTTTTTTTTCAATACCCTACTTTTCTGTTTTTCTATTGGTCAACTTGCATATACAAGCTGTTTGCACTTTTATAAGAAATCACATTATTACACAGTATTATTTAGGCCGAAGCATTGAGGTACGACGTATTTTAGATCTTAATAAAATCCAAAGTATAAAAGCTAAATAAATGAAACTTAGCGTATTTCATTAGTCTGCTAACTGCATCTTATCCTGAAAATTTGAGCTCTGTAGTATTATCCAGGCCGAAGCTATAAGGGTTCGAAAATACGACGAAACCCTTCCAGAAAAGGTACGTAGTGGCCTTCCTGCCTTCGGCTCGTCTTGGCTGGGGCACTGCCGTGCCCCCAGATCCGAGACAAATTTTGACAAGTGACTTCGTAATTCATGGCACAATAAGTCTTCCAGTAATTCACACCAAGTATCATTAAGTAATTGTATATCTCAGCTCTTGTGAAGATTATACTGAGCTCTCATGTCAATCCAAATTAATTATTTATTTATTGGGGATTACTGTCAACTGAGGGTTGCCTCGTCAGATTATCTCTCTCTTTTGTATCAGAATTTACATAACAATCATAACTTTAATTAATCCGTTTACTCCTTCAAAGCTGACTATTTTAACAAAGCAATTCTGTACCAGAAAATCTAGTAATTTATTAATTAATTTCTGTTACCTGTACATACTCATAACCATTCCTGGAGTGCAATAGCCGCATTGGGTACCAAAATTACTAACTAATCTGTACTGAATTTGATGATACCCTGTCCGACTGTTTCCCAGACCTTCTACAGTTGTAATTCGAAAACCAGCGCATGCGTAGACAGGTATCAAGCACTAGAAAATACAAGAATGTCATTTAGAAATGCATGAATTAATTGATTGATAATTCAGATAGTACTTAAAAGTAAATAAATGTAATAAATAAAAATGAAACATATTGTTGCGCATTATTTACATAATTAGCTCCAGCATCACAGAACGTGAAGTTATGACTTGTCTTATCTGCCTATAATTGTTTATTCAGTAGAAGATTTCGTTTAACCACTCTACGCTTTTTCAATTATGTTTTTAACTTTCACACAGCAGAATTTGAATTTGTACAATAACGTTATGATTACTTACATAAACAAAGTACAGTGGAACAGTATGAGCTCATTTCCGTAGTACAGTGTAACATAAACTTAGTACAGTATAACAGTTTGAGCTATTGACATTTCTTTCAGTTCCAAAACTAACCGCAGATATCTTTAAAAAACTAAATTTGTTACAAATGCTGTACTGTTTAAAGATAATTGGAGTGTAGTTTTTAAAACATTCTCAAATTTCTTGGAACATAAATTTTATAAGTTATATGAGGAGTCCCTTAATAGAAGATTAGTTAATGATCTCATTATCAAACTAAATTATGGTCAGCTAACTATCATATTAGATAATAATCTTTGGATTAATCCTAATTCTTTGCCATATAAATATATACTGTATATATATATATATATATATATATATATATATATATATATATATATATATATATATATATGGTACAATGTAAATCGTACTCCGATTTGTTTTAAGTACATATTTCTGATTTATATGAATGAATACTTACTGCCATTTATAATTACAAATAGAAGCCTAGTAAATAAAAATATGGGAAAAAATACGTGATTCCGCAATAATTTTTTAACCCTCATCTGTCCTAAATACAAGTTAAAAACTATATAATCCCGAGTATTTGATACTGTAATCAGTGGCGTAGCAAGGGGGGGCGGACCGCCTGAGAGGGGCTCCAGAAGCCAGCCTAGGGGGCCCCACCCGCCAGCCTAGGGGGTTCACCACTCAGCCTAGGGGCCCCATCCACCCAAGTATCCCGACCAGCCCAAGTATTTTTTTTTGGTTGTTGAATAGGAGATTCCGTTTTTTTTTTTTTTGGTTGTTGAATTGGAGATTCCTTTTATTTTTGGTTGTTGAATTGGCGATTCCGTTTTTTTTTTGGTTATGGAATAATGGAACTCCCGCCCCCGGCCCCCAAAGGCATTGCTACGCCACTGACTGTAATAGCTTCCTCTAAGTCAGGTACTGGGAATAGGCAATTGTAGATATACAATCGATTTAATTGTAATTTGGCGTCCAAAATACACTTCATTACTTTGTGAGGTTAATTCCTGAAGGAAGTTCAGATAAAAGTTATATCTGGTATCTTAGGTGGCTTATATAAGACATAATACATTTTTGTTTTAGTAATTACAATGTATTTTCAAGTAGAAATATAGCTTTTAAGATATAGATGAACTCATTTAAAATAGCATAAAGAGGTTTGGTTTTTTTTTATTCTGGCAAACAAAAAAAAGCGTTAGCTGGAAATTAGGCTTTTTGTGAGAAAACTTATGAAGCTATCGCAAGTTTCATGGTTACAATAATAATTTAAAATACAAAAAGAAATAATTGAAGTCTAAGTTACTAGTTATCAGTATTGTTCTGCATATCAGCGAATGATAGTTAGAAAACGGATCAAATTGTAATTTTAATGGCGGTAAATTTATTTATGTTAATTATGGTTATGTTTACAATAATTAATATTACGTCAAGCCATTTTATGAATACTTAACACCATTCATATTAGAATGCTTATGTGAATTAACTAAAATTAAATTATTCAAATTTAAGCCATTTCTATTCAGTTTGACTGTAAATATACTTGAAGAAGCCTTATGAGCTAAAAAAGCTAAAAAAATTTAGAAGTTGAATGTATTTTTTTTACCGAATTCGCTGCTATTGATTTCATTTGCTGGGAGATTGGGTCGAATTTCTCAATTGTTACAACACATGCTCCACATCCTCCACGTCTACACATAAACTTCGTACCAGTAAGAGCAGCCTCATTGCGAAGAAAATCCACCAACAACATATCCTTCTCGTAGCTATCGTCAACTAGTAAGAGAAATAAATACATTAATTTACCATAGATCCAAATATTTTTGGCAAATATTTTTCTACATTTATTCACTTTCATAAGGCATTAAAATCATATTCAATATTCCCATATCCCATATTCAATACATTAATGTTTTAAATTATGTTTTTTTTTTGTTTGTAAAATAATATGCTGCCTTTTCTATTGACAACCACCTATGGTGTACCTGGGCAATGATTATTCGGCTAAATAGTTCACAATTTCTGCCCCTTGTAGAAGAAAATACTTTTCTATTTTTCTATTTATCTAGAAGATATTAAAAGCTAAAAAGTCCTTTTACAACGAGTTAATTCTGATTATCAAAAGAAAGTTTCTAATGAATTTACAGTTTTCTGGAGAATGATAATTTATTTTAAAATAATCTAAGGAATAATTATTACAGATTCCTTATTGAATCGTAAAAAATATCTGGTGACGTCATGAATGTCTTCAAATACTTCAAAGTTTCGAGCATATATTCTTTTGATTAATAATTCAAGTTCAACAATTATTTCTAACCTTTTTCAGAACGCAATTAAACTTCGTTAAACATTTAAGTAACACCACATTAAACAATAACATAAATGAAAACAATGATCACTTTTTACTGATAACAGGCTTCAAAAGTGCACAATTGGAAGTAAGGCCTCAATCTTCCTTTCTTGTTAAGGCAACCAACTTAGTAGAAATATGAGACTATGTAAGATAGAGGTATACTTTAGCTGTTCTGTGACATATGCCTTGCTCTGTAAATGGTCATTTTGTTTTTTTTCTTGACTTTTTCTGTACCACATTCACAACCACATCTATACAACATATTATTTAGCCTACATCCAAATATGTAGTCCAAAAACGCACAAAGTACGAAAAACACATATAATAACTAGAAATACATCACAGGTTCCGAGGAGCCAGATTCGCTCCACTTCCTCAGGTGACAAATTTGAAGTATGAAACAAGGGAAGCCTGTTAGTTTATTAGTTGACGTCATGATATTGTTGCGGAATACGATGACATCAACTAACGGGCTTCCTTTATTTCATATTTCAAATTTGTCATCTGAGGAAGAAAAGCGAATCTTGCTCCTCGGAACATGTGATGTATTTCTAATAATTACATTTCTTTTTCGTACTTTGTGCATTTTTGGTCTACATATTTCGGATTTAGCAACTGCGCGTTAAATATGGC
The DNA here is from genome assembly GCA_023159025.1 of Thereuonema tuberculata. Lineage (NCBI taxonomy): Eukaryota > Metazoa > Arthropoda > Chilopoda > Scutigeromorpha > Scutigeridae > Thereuonema > Thereuonema tuberculata. Next base: position 5,268 of record JAFIDM010128372.1, read on the forward strand.
TAATAGGTATGAACAGATATTCTGCAAAAAAAAGCAAACATCCTGCAAGCTTCTATTCTAACATCTAACCTTGAAGTATATCAAGTATATAGGATCGTTGGTCAGATCCAGATGGCATGATTTTTCTATCCAGATCAAATGAGTTTTTGATACGTATTTCATGATATTTTCAGTTTGTCCGTTTTAATGAAAGTCCGGTTTATAACAGATAATTCTTATAGGGTGTAATGCAGCAGGGTTTACATCAATGAAGTACAATAGTTACCTATAAAAAGTGTTTATTATATATCAAATAAAAAACAGCCTTCAACATAGTAGATTGATTTGAAAAAGATGTGTAGATATATACTGAATTAATCTTTAGAACAAGAAGGTCCTGATTCATGTTGATTGCTTATATTCATTGATTTGAAAAAATAATTTATTTTCTGCTGGGTTTGTTTGCTGCTTATTTCTTCAGTTAATAACTGACGGAGGTGTCGTAAGTGTTCATAATATGCAAACATTTTTATTTGCCGATTGTTCAACATATTGAATAACAAAATTTAAATGGTCTTTCACTTTGCTCACCTTAATTGTAGGCTGACAATTTTTTTAAAACTGTCCGTTACAAGCGACGTCCGTTATAATAGGGTCCGTTATAATGAGGTTCTACTGTATTATCACTCAAGTTACAGAAATATCAGGGATGTAAAGCAAAGCGAATGAAAAAAAAAATGTTAAAGAAGAAAGAACGACTAGAAACAGGACGTTTATCACACTCATTAAAAACCTTTAGCCAATTTAGCCGATTAATAGTTAGAAAATATTCTGCTTTTCATCATATCTTTGTAACTACTTAAGGAAGGAAGATTAAATTCATCCTACATAATCAGCACGACTATAGTTTCCAATTTAAATAAATACATATATATATTTTAAATCTATTAGATCATTATTTCTATTTCAGCATACGTTGAAACGTATATAGGCCCTGATACCAGGAAACCACTGAGTAATCTATTTTAAGTGGTTAAAACTTTTCAGAATGTTACAACATTGTTAACAATATCCGTCTTTAACCTCAATAATTAACAGGTTTTTGATTGTCAAGATAAAAATAATAACAATGCAATTATCTTACTTTTTTTCTAATCTAGACCACTGCCCGTTGTCCTTCTTACCTGTAAACTCCTTTCCATTGATATAGAATTTAATGAGTTCTTCTGCATCTTTGGAAGCCATTCGTTAAGTACTAAGATGTCTGCAACGAAATTAATTATTGAGTCAAATTCAGGTTTAATTTTATTAAGAGAAGTCTATTAGGAAAAGAACGTGATTAGGATTAATAAAGCTTTCAAACAACAATACTGAAGTTTCTTTTATATCTTTTTTAGGTAGAACTGCAATTAAACTTCAGTTTTTTTCTTAATAAATCATTTTTCTAGAATAAGATTACTATTCCTTTTTCTTTTCTTATGGCAAAGACATGATATAGGCCTACGTCTACAATAAGATAATCAATAATTAAAAAGTTTACTTGCCTGTGGCGCAGCTTAGCCGCAGCTGCTTTTGCGCCATTAAACACCAACCAACCAACCTTACTTGCCTGAATAATTCAACAAATGATAACCAAGGAAGGCACAAGGCTCAGTAAAAGGATTTAGCACCCCCTTGGTTATCATTTCTTGAATTATTCAGGCACGTTAAATTCCTTATTACTTATACTGCATAATTGTAATGCTTTCTTTTATGCTTTTATTAAATTCCTTTTCAGCCTATCGGAATGCAGGACAAGGAATCGAAATGTTTTCTATTATCGTTTATTTTTGGTTGGGGTTTCTTCTGCGGGAGGTCCCGCTTTCGGGAGCAAGACCCGGGAACCTTAACCTTTCGCACCTTCTGAGTCTGTCATCGATGGAGTTTGACTGGCTGAGGACGAAACGGCCGTCCTAGTCTCTCTCTGGTGACAGCTAGGGGTGCGAATCCTTTTACTTAGCCTTGTGCCTTCCTTGACATTCTCATTTTGTCAAAAAAATTTACTTTTTCACATTAACTTTTCCTGCAGCTAAGAAATAAAAAACCAAACAAACAAAGCAAGGTTTTATTAAATAAAGGATTGCTTTGTTTTTAAAACTTTACCTGCACTGAGAAGTTGATAAAGAACCAATAAGCTTGAAATATTTGAATGTCTTTCTACCCTGAAAATGTCCAGAGTAAATAGGCTATTTGTTGAACAATCAAATCTTCCTGTAAATACTTCAGTGAACAAATCTTCCTTATATAAAATGTTGATGCTCCATAACAGAACAACGCGATATCTCTATCTATTTAATATTGTTTGTGTCTAAGAATTAACCCAGCCTTCTTATACAGGTCAAAGAAAGATTATGTTCTGTCCTTAATCACTAAGCTTTATTATATTGGCAACCACCTATGAAATGATCAAGTCTCTTACGCAAACATTACGCAAAGAATTTACTACTTTTTCTACGATTTTTAATGTGACCAATACCTAAAAATTTGTAATTATCATATTATATTATATAGTTCGACGATTTTTATGTGTTGAACGGTAATTTTCTTCTATATATTCTTTGAATTAACGATATTAGTAAGATAAACGGCAGGCTGTCAACTCGATAGGCCTCTATTTTGGGATCAAAGGGTAAACCTTTCCGGGATTGCTATGGAATGCAAAATCTATGTAGACAGTTCCTGTGCGAATCAGTAATTTCGCTACCCATCGCATGCTTCCATGTCTATCATTTGTTTCGGTGTCATTCACTAAAGTTCATGCGTGAGTCTCAGCCCGTTTGGAAGTCATTCTCAATAGATTAACATCCTGTCTGATATGTATCGTATTGTTTATTCATCAACATAGTCTAATCCTTACAGTAGACATTGTAAACATCTACAGTATTATCCACTATTATAAATAGATGTAAATCAAACAATAAATGTTATAATTTCAAGAATTAAATTGATTAGAAGTTTGAAGTAAAGGAATAAAACTTCAGTAAAAAACGAGACATAAAAAAATTGTACCAGCATCAACTTACAACTGTAAAGTAAAATCTTAGTAAAGAATAGAAGAGCAATAGTAGAGGAAGATTGTTTTAATATAATATCATTAGAAATAATAGATTAACATAAAACGTCCATAAATATTTAGAAGAATTTATTACTAGCGCAGATCTAAGAAAGCTTTATTTTAGCTAAGGATATAAGGAATCTTTGTTATTTAAACGTTTTTAAATATTTTTAATTTGCATGTTTACAAGCGATAACAGAAACCGGAAGTGGTAATATCAAAATATTTTCTCCGTGTAGAAAAGTAGAAATATATTCACTATAACAAAAAAAACACTAAAGACATTTTAAAATTGAAATTTATTAATGAAATTAGATAGAAGTATTCTAATTGGAAATAAGTATTAATCCAATATTTAATTGAAGAAAGTGCAGAAGCAGAATTAAACTTCTCGGATAACAAGAATAAAACTTACGGTATATTTCGGACTAATTTTATTGCTGATTATTATTTTGTTTTTGTACTTATTTACATCGATCAATCCGGTTTGCTAAGAGTTCAATGAGCCCTTACGGAGACATTAACCACTTTCCTTTAATTTTATTCCGATCTCAAACAATTTAAGACAAAAAATGCTGAATGTATTGAATAATTAAAAAGAATATTTTATAAATAAAACAGTAACGGTTATTAAATCTGCTGTTATATAATTTATTAGCATTTTTATATAAAATCATCAAAGGAAATGCTTCATTTAATAATTATTATAAGTAAAATAAACTATAACTATATTTCAATTACCATTTCTTAAAGAAATGTTATATATTAATAATTAAACTGATGTTTGTTATTAAACTGATGTTATTATTAACTATTGGTAAATAAGGCATTGTGACTTTTTAAGTATTAAATAAATAAACTAATAACTAATATAAACTAATAACTAATAATTATTAATTAATTTTAAGTGATTTAGAATCGTTCTTAAGTCTCTAGTATTATTTTAAGATAATATTGTAATAAAATTAAATTGAAAATTATTCAAGATACGAATTATTAGTTTTATTATAATAATGTAAAAATTATTATCTAAAAATAATTAACTTTAAAGTTTAATTGTCAATTAAAAAACAGCTTCTATTTAAATTCTGGAAAGTAAATTGAAAAATAAAGCAATAACAAATGAAATATATGTTTCTTACCTGTAATTAACCTTCTAACCTGTGTAGCATGATAGGGGGAATATCGTATGAATGTCTGTCATCAGCTACTAGGAATCAAATGATCGCTTCAAGGAAGTGATAGAACATCGCAGCTAACCTGTTTCTATTACGTATTATAAGAGATCTCCGTTCTCGTGCGAAGCTAAAATGAGGACTGATAATGAATGCAAAATGCAAAGGAAATATACTAGATGAATGTTTGATAAGTCTATATTATTACTACGGTGCTAATTTGATTTTTAACTCATATTAACAGCCATATTTCAGAGCTGAATAAATCGAAATAAAAAAAGGAAATAAGTAAATTATTAATCTTGATAAAAATATTCAAAAGTTTCTTCAAATTGAATAAAGTAATTGGAAAAAGACATTAAAAGGATTATAATGCTTTTAAAAAAAATCTTTTCTAAAAAAGGCTTGCATCATACAAAAATGCTGAGTCTACATTGTAAATATGTATGCATAGTTCTGTTGTTTATATATCTTTTTTCTTAGGGTAATCGTGTGTATAAAGACAAATTAAATGGACAATGATTTATTGTTCTTTTTCAAAAAATACTACGAATTTAAAAGTGTAACTTGTAAACTAATATTTACCTAAGTAATTAATAAACAAAAAATGTCGAAGATTCATTAGAACAATAGGAAATGTTGAATTCTGTGCCACGACTTCTTCCTCTAGTTCTTTTCAGCGCAGAGAACAATAAGATTGCTGTTCCGTTTGTTTTATAATAGATCGGACACAACATTTAGACCTATCTTTGAAACAGAGAGTCATTGGAAACAGAATTGACGTACAGTCTAACAGATGGATGTTGACGATCTCGTTTGCGTGAGAATTACGGAAAACACGAGATCTGGCCATTAGCCTCTTCAGCAGATCTTAAGGAATTTAGTATTTTGAATGTCTATCACTAGGAAAATGCTACCTAATGAATTTATTGTTTGTTTATTGACTGTTTTCAATTTACGAAAACTGTATTAAAATGTCGTAAAAGTCTCATGCATTTCCCCGTATTATAATTCATTTAAATATTTCATTGAAATGTAAACAAAATATATATGACATGGATAGAGGCTATTCTCGCGTAAATTACGTGAAATCACGAAAATACGAGATCGTCAACATCCATCTGTTAGACTGTATACTGAGGTGTCAAGAGCTATGAATAGCCTGAAAAATGTTGTGTGAAGATTGTGGATATAATTCCAAAGGAAATGAGGTGTGTTTCGAAAATCTGGTGAAAGTCACCCAAGGGGATATGACGACGATCGTTATCTAGCCCTAATTGCCATTTAAATCCCGCCTTATCAGCACGTCAACTATGGACAAAGCTTTCCACGGCCACAGAACGAAAGTTTCATGATCTGCTGTGCCTTGAAGGCTTCATCAGAGATCCTGTTATGCAAGAAGACATGTAGTCTGTGTTCTGCTGACAGCAGCTCAAAGAAGAAACAGTGGAATCGCTATCATCCTGGATGGATCAACATCAGGGGTCGAAAGTTTTCTGATGATTCAAGATTCAGTCCGATTCATACTAATTCTCGACATATACTGATTTGGAGACAACCAGGAACAAGTACTATCCTTTAGCATTAGGGAAAGCAACTATTATGGAGGTGATGATTTGATACTGATAGTCGCATTGACCTCTATATCTAGGAGACTAGGTCTCCGATGGTCTAAAAAGGCGAACGTAGGGCTTCAGAATATCTGCTTTCCACCAGATATTCTGAAGCCCTACGTTCGCCTTTTTATTCCGAAATTCCCATAAAGAGCTAATCTGATCCACGAATTCCTTGAAATTGAGAACATTTCTTCCTATTACCATTTCTATTTTAGAGACGTCACTTGTAAATATTGGTCTGACCCTTTTAATGTGTATATGCATTTTTAGGCGCTTTTTCTTATTTTAATTGCGCATAGAAAATGCATTGAGGCTTCCGGAGGTCAACACATGAATTTTCTTTTATTTTAATGTTAATTTTGCTTTTAGTTTAGATTTGTGGAGATGCCATGTTTCTTCCTACTACTATTCCTATTCACATCTGTATTGAGACCAGTGTTTACAAGTGACATCTCAGACTAGCGGTTTCACGCTTAAATGGCGATCGTTAGTTGGAGAGTAATCACAGCAAACACAAAAGGTCTCACGCTTTTAATACTATTTGTTATCCTTAAATATTCCCTTGCTCGCCAAAATAAACTCTCAAAAAGGATCAAATATATTCAATTACATCCAAAATACAACATATCAGAATAATCTAAGAAGTATCTACTTAAAAATGGAAAGAAATGTCGGGAAACAAATTTATAATGAAAATCCGGGCTATATTTGAAAATGTACATTAAGGCTTACTATAATTACAAATTAACATCCAACATTTATATACAGTAAAACCCCGTTATTACGCTCGTCAAGGGACCATGACCTACAAGCGTAATAAGCGGGATAGCGCTATAGACGGGAAATGATTTATGAGATGGAGAAAGATCTGGGCACCATTTTACAGGAAACATACATGATTCTGCAATAGATATACTGCAAATATGAGCTTATTTCCTATTAAAAAGATCTTTGATTGGTGTTTGCTACTGTTATGAATTATGACAGTATCAATGCGGTTCAGGTAACTATTAACGTCAATTGATACACCACTAGGAGCAATACAAATATATTTTCGGAGCAGATTTAGTGCACACTTTACTTCTTTACGTTTGCAACAACCCTTCGCTGCATCGGTAATTGCATCTCTGTTTTTCATTATTGTTCGGAGACTGGACGAGGGAATTCCTAGAGATTCTGCGAAATCCTTCTGACTTCTGTAGAATTCTCGTCGTACTTACGGAGAATTTGCAATTTTTCACTTATAGAAAGGGATTTCCGCTTCGACATTTTGCACTAACTTACTGTATCACAGACCCGCACTTCAAAGAGTTCAAAGATTCCCTCCTACCAGGGAAAGAAAAGAATCTTTACAGTGTTACATTTCTTTTCGATAGAAAATTTCCGATATAAAAAAGCGCTATAAGCGGGATTTGAAGCGTTATAAGAGGGTAAAAGTATACAGAGATATATAGAAAATTGCAGGGACCGTATAAAAGGAGCGTAAAGAACGGGATAGTGCTATAAGCGGGAGCGTTATATCGAGGTTTTACTGTATTTAAAATTTAATTGACTTTAAATTATGAATAGAGTATTTTCTGTTTCAATTCTGTAAAATGCAGCGTTAATTTGAAAGAAATAATTAAAATGTGAAATTTAAACCTGTTCAGTTACCTGTCGTAATTCTGACCTCCTGCAGCATCAGGTAAATTTGGGTTTTGAGTCGCCTTCCGCATTAAAAGATGTGAAGTAGTTGTATTGGGTTGAAACCACGTGAATCGTAAAACCACATAAACAGGCGGAAAAATAAAAGTCTCTGATGTCACGCTCAACCTTACGTTAGCAATAACTGAATATAAACGTAAACAATAAACGCAACAAATAAATAACTACACGTTCCTATGAATTTTAAATCTTTGAATATCTTTAAAACATGTTAACTTAGAAACACTAAATCAGAAAATTTGCAACTTATTTATATCGTTATAACAATAATTATAACATTCTTTGGAAAGTGAGTAATTAGAAAAAGAAATATAAAAGGACAAAGATAAAAAAATCAATAATTGAGCCAACTATTAAATGACTTATTGGACTGTCTTTAGTAAGGTTCATTCTACTCAGGGCGGGAAGCTCCGGCAGTTTCATAGAGGCGAGTTTGACACACTTTATTGAATGGCCGTTAGATGGCGTAAAGATCGTTAGGTGGAGCCTAACCTGGTTAGACGGAAGCGTATCTTTATACCTGGGTTTTAACTTTTGAAGCTTCTTAACTAAAGCTTTGAAATGAATCACTGGCTTATTAAGTTAGAATATACTTTTTAGAAAGAACAGAGCGCGTTGAATATTATTGTTTGATATTCCAAATTGACGTTAAGTGTATACCAGCGAAGAAAAATAAGTGAAAAATCAAATAATATTCCAAGTAATCACCACGGGCCACATTAGCATTGCTAGACAGAAAATTTATATGGTACTTACCACAAAATGAAAATGCAGAGAAGCAGTAATGAAATGGTACAGAAACTGTTCATTATTTCCTCTACAATCTGGATTCCCAAAATATTTCATTCGCAAGGCGACATCTACAACGGGAGGTCAACGTAGCGTAGAGGATAATGGCTATTGAGCTATTTTTGCTAGGTCACGTGATACGTTACTCAATCTGAGCCTGCATTCTTCTTAGAATCTTTCTCGTAGATTCGGTTAGAATAAAATCTTCAGGCATATCTAACTGTAAAATCACTTGTTCAACTGTCCAACTCACTCCAGTATCGAACGAACAGTTTTTCACTAAGATATATTTTATCTTTGACAGTAGGAATCTAAAGATACAAAACTATTTAAATACTTCAGAATTTAGAAATCGTAAGGAGGAATGTCTTACGAATAAGTGGATAATGTTACTGTAACACGGAAACAACATGTTGCAACACATCTTTCAAGGACTGACAAAGCAAAATGGCATAATAAATACTTTGAAATCCTCGTACATCGGTTGTTTCAGATGACGTCATTCTATATGACCTTGACCAAGCAACAGGACAGGATCCCGCAGCTGAATATATTAAAAATGGAATACATGCAAATACCCATTATATTACAGTATCGAATGGGCGGGATTGTTCAAAACCAAATCAAGGACATATTTAAATTCTGTTTTTCCAAGCCGAATAGCATTATGAAAGCAGCAAGTGAACCATGGCTTGCAGCACCATACAGTGAGCTAAGCAAAACATTTCGCGAATTAAGATTTTAGGATGGAGGAAGCAAAATGGCCGACATAGAACGCAAATGAACTGATATCATAGTAAACTGGACAGTTTTTAAGTTATGGATGGATATCGGAGATGTAAAAGCTTTAAGCTGAACGAAATGATACTTCCTGGTAATTGTATGAAATATATATGTCTATTCTGACTTTTCTCTTTATTGTGTAAGTTGCTAATGAAGGATCGCAACCATTTATGTCGCCATTTTGATAATTTCCATTTGCTGTCCTTAGATTAGAAACTTCCTATATTTCCAATGAGTCCAGCAATCATTGGTCGATAGCAGCGCCAGTAGTGACATGAGGCGGTACTAAAACAGAATGTGATTTCGATCACTCGTTTTTCGATTTCCCCCTCCTTCGGAAAACGAGTCTGTTTTTGCATTTTTTTTCTTTGCTGTATTTGAAGAAAAAATGTAATTAAGTGTGTCATGACTTGAAAACACAAACATTTAACTAGACGGAAACCAGACACTTTGGAGGCGTAATTCTTTCCAATATCCCTTACGGCATGCTCAGTGTCTTGCTATCCAGCCTGTGTATGGATAGCTTAATTTCTGATTAAGGTATCCATACACATTGATAAGTCCCAACCAATCAGAGTTGAGATGGTTTATCAAGGATGATGTAATTGATATTTTGCAGTAGAAACACGATCGCTCGTTCAATAACTTATGAATCGAAGCGCCCAATTCAAGCGCCCATTTTCAAAACAACGAAGTGTAAATAAATAAACACAAAGATTCAGCAATTTTGAGAGTAGAGTTTTTATTTAACAGAATAATAATATCTAACAAATAATAAAATGACTAAATAATTACCAACATTAAATTTCTTACATTTTTCTTCAGGAAATAGATAAAGATACTTGATGGAATACTATTTATAACATTAAATGGATAGTTCCTAAATAAATTGGAAATCAATAGTATTTATCATAAACAGTAATATTAACAAAAAAGACAATGAAAACTAATACTTAATATAAATTTTAATAATAAATTTACACCAAACATTCAAAGCATGAGATATATTTAATGATTTGTTTTTAAGTATTTCAGAAAATTTTTGAACAAAAACCTTATTAAAAATGTATTAATATATCTTTTAAATTTTGTCTAAAAGTATCCTTAGTACAGGATTGTCTCATACCCAGTGAAATAAAGGGCATTTCAGAGACATCTACATTCTATGGAATCTAGATTTGAGACATTTTTAGACTTAATCATGTAAGATAAATCAACCATCTAAATTTCTTAAAAATGGGTCTAAGATATTCAAGAATAAGATTTGAACTGGAGACAGACTTTTCTCTTATTTTTTCTTCTTATTTTTTCTTCTTATTTTTTCTTCTTATTT